>JAHWXV010650134.1:0-10127 GCA_024586415.1 Phrixothrix hirtus
AGATGTGCTTTTAAATTTTTAATAAATGTTTTAGGATGCATACGATTATCTGCATAAAATTTTATTGGTATGTTATCTACTACATTATTAACAAAGACTGCTCCTTTATATGTCGCCTTTTCTGTTAAATATGTTTTTTCAGCGTTTCAAGACGTTTGCTGCATCTTTTTCTGTATGTTGTGCATTTTCTCAAGTCGGTTGTCAACGTATTTCCTGACAGCTGAAATATTATCATCATTTTGTACCTTAACCTCAGCTATTTTATTTTCCGTTCTTCGCATCATATCTGTGACATCGCTTTGCCACTGTTGATCGAACACATCTATTTTTCCGTTGCATTCGTATTTCATTTCATTTATGAGTGTGTCTGCATATTTCTTAAAATCTTGCTTTAATTCTTCTTTATCCTGTTCCTTCGTTGATAGCAAACCTTTACTCCGCTTCATAACAGCACTCGTACCGTTATGAACTATAACGTGCTTGTTATCGTGGCGTTACTATAGCAATCATAACAGTTCGGGAAATATATCAGAATGTACAAAGGTACATGTACAAGGTCGGTAGAACAAAAATGGTAATTATATACATCTACTTTTATGACAAGCTACAAAAAAAATATGTTGCTTGTTAATTACTTTCGCGCTACTAACGGCTATGTTGATTGTCACGTTCTGATATGTTTCCCAAATTGTGATTGTCATAGTAACGCCACGATTAACAAGCACATTATGGTTCTTAACGGTAATAGGAATGTTATGAAACGGAGTAAAGTTTTGATATCAAATTATCGCAATTGGTTCTTAATTGTCTATTAGTGTACTACATACGATTGTTAGTACAAAGGTTATGAAAATTAACAAAACTCGACCCTTCGGGACTGGTTTTCTTAAACTTTTTCTCGGCTTCTTATAAGGCACTTACCAATCTTGTATCGTAATATACTATATGAAATCAGTTGATCACATAAATTACATAACTGATCACTTGTTTGTTAAATAAATTATGAATATTTAATCCAAACGTGTCGTTGTATGTTATCAATGAATAGCCAAAGTATTTCCAATTATGTGTCGTAAGTGGAGAGGTGCTATTTAAAATTTCAAAGTTTTGATGACTAGTGACTGGAAGAGTTGTGCCATATTTGTGGGCATACTTTGATCACCCTATCGAAACGGTTTTGAGCATTTTTTGATATCTATTAGTAAAAAAAGTACGGCACATTGAAACGTTCCAAAATAATAATACATTATCACCTAATGGAAAGTAATGCCAATTATTAAGGTCCATTCACAGTTATTGCAATTTATCAGCCAATTTAAATGAATTTTTTTTAAACCCATAAATTATAACTAGAGAACGGGTCATTCTATTATTATATTTGTATTGTATCCTTCTTTTTATTATGTGTGAACCTTGTATTTATGTTATTTAAAGGTGAAATGGAAGAACGGGTTTTCCGAATTTCAACCTTTGTGTACTTATTATTTACTTTGTACACAATAAACACTTATTTATTTATTTATTTATTTATGTAGTTGGAACACAAATGAAGGCCAGTGACATTCACAGAAAAAATGGGGTTTAAGTACCGAAACCCCATTCTAAAAACAAAATGCTCGGCGATAACTGATACAATGGCTTCAAGACAGAAAATAATAAAAGGCATACAAATCACAATCAGCTGAAGTTTCTAGAAAGAAAATGGTATGCTTTATTAATACATTTATATTTTAATATTTTAATATTTCATTACTTAATGATCTTAATATGAAATGTTGATGAAACTTCTTTTACTACTGATCCACATAAAGTTAAACTAGTAAAAAAAGGAGAACACTGTCCTGGAAAATCATAAATGAATCAGAATATAGTATAGTTCTTTAGCAAGTTTAAAATTAGCACCCCTAATAGTTTTTAAAACGTACACTTTATGGTTATGCAAAGAAAAAATGAAGTGTCGAAGAATGACTTATTCGCCTAACTAAAATATGCGATCCCTCAAACGTTAATTAATCGAAAGTTGTTACACTTCCCCAGGTTGCCTGATTAAAAAAAAATTTATGTATATTGCTTGAATGCATTTTTTTTAACTTATCAATTATTAAAGTCATTCTTGGGTATTTCTTACTGTTATGATCATCACTTTGTAACAATTGTAGCGAAATAGAAATTTCTTGTTTCCTAAAGCTCTAATAACAAAGAACAAAACGCAATACTGGAGTATTATTTTGAACTATATTAAATACATAAATATTTGTCATAAGCTACTTACTCAGAGCAGAATACAAAAGATCGCTAGTTCCCTTCTGTGCCATTTAATGTCTAAATTGTGATTTATTGGTTGTAATTAATGGAATAAATGAATAATATATTGTAATTGAATCTTGGTGACAACTACTCCGCCTTTATTTCCTTTAAATTGTCATAATAACCAAAATATATATTTAGTCGATTTAATGGAACGTCATCTATAAATATAATTTTAAGTATCGTCTTGAAAGTACTAAAAACGTAACTGTCGACTATATTTCTAACTATTATTTACTACCTATACTGCTTAGCTGCAGCATAGAAGCAATAATACGATAATTAAAATTAAATTTGTGGATTAAAAATAGTAATAAACTGCAAGATATATGTAAATGCGGAATTTACAATAAATTTATTTAGACAAATATTACACTGAATTAACTGATGTATTAATTATTTCATTTTTTATCCTTGAACAGTCTTATTAGGACGACATCCGGTGATGTGATCTTTATAGCTGACACGGAAATGTTTTCAAAATTGTTTAACACGAACGCCTTGTTTTAAGAACTTTTTGAATTATAAGCTACTGAAGATCTAGCAACTTTCTAGTGACATTGCCCAAGATTTTGCGGTCAGATTATTATGATTTATTCTCCATTTCCAACGTTTTTCCATAGCCACCCCGCATTTTTTTATATTACTTTGTACAGTTGCGCTTTCCCGCACTTTTGTTTTATTGACTTGGCTAATTCTGATACTGGTATACAAACCTTTTGTTAGGACATTGAGGCATTAAGTGGTTTCTAATTATTTGTCTCCATGTATGTATGCATACTTCATTTACGTTTTAATAATTTCAGTTGCGCGATATCGCGATGCTCTTTGAAAATACACTACTGTATTTATACCGGGTGTCCAAAAAGTCTGAATATATTGAAATAACACAGAAAATGTGAGTTTTACAGAAATTGTTTGAAATAAAAGTGTTTTGGTTCGAAAAGTTATACTTCATAGCAGAACCTGCTTAGCCTTGGTGTGACCTCTGTAACCTCTATAAATAAAATAATAAGAACTTTAAACAAAAACCCCAATTTTTTTTTGTCATATTTTGTAGCGGACATTGAAATCTTTTCAAACCATCCCATAATGATCCTACTGTACTTAAATTTCACTGAGCTACGTAATAAGAACAATTTCACCGCGAATGTACCTTCAAAGGAAAAAGAATTCGAACTACTTGAGATAAGATACAAATTTTTATTTCATACTTTCAAGCAAGGTGAGAGTTTCAATACGGCCAGGCAAGGAACGATGACGACTAGAGTTGCAGGTTATTTATAAGTATTCAAATTCTTACAAATTTTAGGGATGAGTTTTGTACACACGATCTTTTATATTCCGAGTAAAAAAAGTCGCGTGAAGTAAGTTCAGACGACTTTGGTGCCCACTCGATAGCTTAACGTTTTCTGATTGATCTTTGTGGGAAGGTTTTACGCAATTGCAAGACCGCATTATTCTTGAATCAGAAAGAATCCCGTACGAGGTGTTTGACAAAATTATGCGCAGCACAACAACGTCTTGTCGATTGAACACTTAATAAATAAAAAAAAAAAACAACGTTTCACCCTGCAACCCTAGTTGCTATCTTGCCTTGGCTGGCCAGATTGAAACTCTCATCTTGCTTGAAAGTACGGAATAAAAATTTGTATATTATCTCAAGTAGTTTGAATTGTTTTTCGTTTGAAGGTACAATTGCGGTCAAACAGTTCTTATTGCTTAACTTAGTGAATTTTAAAGATCATTGTGGGATTGTTTGAAAAGGTTTCGATGTCCGCTACAAGAACACGACAAAAAAATTGAGGTTCCTATTTAAAATCCTTATGGGTTTTTTTATGGAAGTTACAAAGGTTACGCCAAGGTCAAGACGCTTCTGCTATCAAGTAGAACTTTTCAAACCACACAACTTTTTCTGTAAAATTCAATTTTTTGAGTTACTTCGGTGCAACCAGACGTCGATACAGGTCAACATGTCTTCCTCGTATCCGTAGAAATAGTCATAGTTTAGTATAGACAGTGAATTTTGAAGATTAAAGAAATATATCAATCTCGCAATAAGTACTCGTTAAATTTTAAAAACTAAAATCCGCGTAAAATAGACCTGTTACTTGAAACTTATAAAACAGGGTCTAAAATTAATTAAAAGTTCCGTCTTGTGGGTTGAAACTCAATATAGCAATGCCCATGTGTGGCAGTTGTTCGTTGAAGGTGCCCAAGTACGACGATTCAATAAATTGTTCTGATCTTTGCCTACCGACAATTAACACTAAATGTGTATATATTTAAAAACGACCGGAGCTATAAAAAAACTCGATTTGCGATACTTACAATAAAAATAGAACTAATGCTAGGTCAAGAAAACCAAACGACCCTAAAAAAAAGTGCAATTATTGTGTATAAGAATAGTGGTTTGGGTTGCGCAGCAAATAAACATTACATTGATGACATAATTACAATAAAGGTCAGAAATGCCGCTAATCAGATTACCAAAAAAATCATTAAAATACTCAAAAACGAAATCTTCAAATTACACGGGTGTAACAGCGAACTGGTGGAACAAATCATTTAATTAAAATATGAAGTAGGTCAGCTGAAAGCTGAAATTGAAAACTTTAAACAAGTAACCAAGATGACTAAATTAAACGATAAATTAAACAACAACTCTGATTTAGGGCATGTAAATAATAATGATAATGTAGAACACTTTGTCACGGTCAAATTTGGCAAAATACTCTTTTTACTTAAATTGCAACGAAATTTTATTTTTGCGAACCTCGTTATACGTTTTACAAATTCATAGCGAACAAAAAATGAAATTTATGTTTATAAGTTAATGTGAGATGTATGTACATAATTCGCTTACCGTTTTTGTAAGAATTCTTTTGCTACATATTAAAAGAAACGTAACATTAGTTATTTATCAATGAAATTTAGGGGAACCTGTATTTTGAAATCCCGTTGTCAGGAAGTGCCGCGATCTAACGTTTATAAATTTAAACTAAAATCTTGATTGTAATTTCATGGACATTTGCAAAATATATAAAACTGTAACTTTTTTCAATCGGTCTCGTACCGCTATGTGCATTTGTGTTCACGCTTTGCTATTAGTAATTGTCTATCTGTTCCATAATGGTTGGTATTCTGTCTCACGCTAATGACGGGTAGGTATTCACAGACTTTTGGATTAACTTAATTAGCAATTGTATTTTGAATTCAATCGGTTCACCGCTAGGGCATCTGTTAATGGGGTAGTGGATTTTCAAACCTTTCTTCAGGATGTAGAACTATCTTTGCTGTTAAGACTTCCCAGGCATCGTTTTGAATTGGACCAGGGTGTAATTAAGACTACTCTAGAATAAGGTCGTACTTTTTTATTACGTTGATAAAATTTCTGCATGAAAGTCGCTTATAATGCAACTTTTCAATTATTCGTTTTAAGTAGTTCGTCGTAAATTTATGAACGATGCGGAGAACTAGATATTTAGTTTTCATAAGTACATTTGGTTGTTGATTTTACATGTATACCTAATCTAAAATCGCTGTATTGTTTTTTTGGTTGGTCACGCCACGAGTTATCTATATTCAGTGTATGCGACATGTCAGCTTTCGAGTAATAAGGTCATGCCAGACGTACGTCTCCATAGTTTACAAATACATTCATAGTTACAGAAACTTGTTTTGATTAAATGGTAATTATTAAATTTAAAATATTTGGTATTGTGTGCCTGCATGTAAAGAATCTCCGTATGATAATCACTATAATTACTTTTTTTATTTTTAATGTCACGCTAAAGAATGTATCGATAAGTCGTACTACGAAATCTTTCACTATTTAGTAATACTGTTTTTTCATTAATAGTTTAATGTCCAGATATTGGTAGACTTATATACAGCCATTTTTCTTGAGAAAAATAACTGTTCCCAATGAGCCTTCAGTCTATTTGCTTTATAGAGATTGTTTGTAGTACTTTTAGCAGATATTGTTGTATAACACAGTAACGTAATTTATTAACTCTAAATTAACGGTATGGACTAGTTCACGTTCATGAAAAGCGAAGTTACTATTTTAACACAAATGTTACCTTCTGAAATACAAGGTGTATTTAATAAATTATCATGTTAACCTTAACCCGGTAAAAAAGCCCATAGTCATTAACCTTTTGCTTAATGTACACGTTTCTATGGGATTATAAAATTACTTTCCTTATTCTTAATTCTGTCCTTGATTTCTCCACAGCCTGGAGGAATAAATGTTATAATTTGATATATTGCTTACTTATTTTCTGTGAACAACAGTAACTCCCCTTTTTCAGCTAGGCAGAACTTCTTGCTGCTCGACTAAACCTGGAGCTTGGTAAGATTTAGGGTAGAGTAAATACCTCACACCTTGTTCTTTAGGCGTGCGTTGCTTCTTAGATTTTACGAACGATTGGCGCCCAACCTTTTTAAATTGCTTGGGACTCAGTTGGAGTACGTTGTGCTAACCGTGATCCCTCCCCGAAATCACACGATCTGGCTGGCGCACACATCATTACGACGTTGAAATTTAATCACACCTTTATTCATTTTTACGATGTAACCTTAATATAAATAAATAAATAAAAGAACTACAATAATGCTGAAATTAATAAACAATCATATGTGCAATCGCAGCAGCAAAAACAGCAGCAAGCTAGGAAATAAAAATATACAGCCTACCGAAGCAGTAGTTAAAAAAAATAACCTTAGCACTAGTTATGCCGACGTACTAAAAGATAACAAATCTGCATGTGGTACAAAAACTAGCGAAGGTCATGAACAAGCAGAAATACACACAACAAATGAATTTCAAATTGTTGAGGAGAATAACGGTTCCTAAAAGATAACCAGGAATGGACTACAGTAGATAGAAATGCGGTACCCAAGAATACGTTCGTATACGTTTCGAGATTGGCTAGCCAAACAAAAGAAATGGACATAATGAAGCATTTAGATGCAAATTACCTAGAAATCTAGTGTGAAAAATTTGAATCCAAATATACGCAGCACTGTGTTATTGGTTACCCTTTGGCAGAATGACTAATTACTATAAAATAATTAATTAATTTACTTTAGTTAAAACGTGAAGTGTACGTAGTTTTGCGTAACTGACGTAATTTTAAAGGATTTATTATTATGCTAGGAAGCAAAGATTCTTTTTGGAAAACGATAGTTTCACAGTTTTGATATTTTTACCTGAAACGTTGAATATAAATTCTTTATTATTTTATTTAATTTGTGGGTCCCCGCCAGTCGACAATTCGATTCCAATAAATAAATAAAAACCATAAGTAAATTACCAAATTTATACAAAGTATTACCTAATAATATCTAAGCATGGATACAATAGCCATTTCCAAAACCTACCTCTCATGTGGCTCGAACAAACGTATAAACAAACGTGGTTCAATGACTTCTCTGCATTTAAGATAATTCTCGGGTAGTAAAGGATTTTAAATTTTAAAATAAAACTACATTAGATGTTTAGAAATTTTAAATCTTTCATCTAATTTGATTTTAAATGTTCTATTAAATCTCACTTACTTTAATGCTTGTTTATATTATTTTCGGAGTAAATATTATATGTTCTGCAATTTTGTTGTTCATTGCTGCAACCTAAGCCACAGATGCTCTCCACACGGACGTTATGGCGTTTCCGTTTCAAAACTGGTGCTTTTCGTACTGCAAACCTCTGAGTTCGTGAATTCGCGTTAGCTTGACTTCCATGCTTTCGGACCGTTTTTAAAATTGCGTTTAACATTCGGTACACTTCCGGATTGCTTTAAATTTACTACGTTCGCCTGAGTAATTGTTTTAAAAACACTATTTCTGTTTAGTTTACATTTACATCTCGGGAGCTTAATTTACGTTTTTGCACCATGAAGTAATGATCTTTCCGCTGGTGTTCGCGATGTATGTTGAAACTAGCACTTCCACGAAAAAGATATTGAGGTGCTGTCCTTTCTGCGGCTTCCCTTCCTGGTTTGTTCGAAGAATCAGGTGCATGTATTTCAGACCGATCTTGGTTTATATCCGATTTGAAATTATTGAATCTGTCTGCGGCTACCTTGACTTGAGTTTTTCGAGCAATGACTTGGGTTGCGGGTAATTTAATTTTGGAGCGATACTTTCAAGTTCTTTATTTTTATGACTTTAAAACCCTTCTTAAATTACTCCTTTAAAGGACAAATTTGTCATGGCACATCCGAAATATAGTTTATTTCACCAAATGTGAAATTTTTATGTTCGTTTCGCGGATGTAACTATTACACTTGCTTAAAGTCTATTATTTTCCAAGATATCCTTCTTTTATTACTTAAGAAGCTGTTTGGTTTAGGTTAAAAGTACTGTTATATACTATTTAAACTTCTCAACTTTTAGAAAAATGATATAAACGAATGTATTTAATTTTTCTAATGTTTGTGATTTGGATTAATACGTGGAAATTTCAATACCTGGCCAGCGGCCACACACTTTATCGATTTTTTCAGCTCCAAATTGCAATATCTCGGATATCTAGAAGCAGTATAGATTAGTATACTGCATTTATAAATACCTAGTATAAAAACATTGTTAGGTTTTATAATATTATTTTGTATCTACGTAACCGCTGAATTAAAAATTACCAAATTTTAGTAAAAGACGTAATAATAAAGCACTCTTAAGAATGCGGTAACCAAAAATCTCTATCATAATGTTTTTATCTAGACAACAGTTTGGTAAACGAAAAACCGTTGATCAAATTCGACAATACAAGAGATGCCTCCGCTGTTCAGGTACCAATATACCTACTCTTGGTTCTTTGAGAAACAATAGAACTGTCACCGATGACTGTGTAATAAAATACTTTAACGCTGTTCTAAGAGCGAATCCAGTTAGAATCACATCAACCTAAATATTGCCTTCAGGCGTTCGATCTTTATCCGCAAAAATTTAATAATTTAGGATTCATTAGCCTTATACAATCCGCAAAATGCATGTAGTTACTGCACCAGGAGACTTGTACCGTCGAACTTTTATTGGCAGGAGGTTTCTCCTTTACCATCAAAAGACATCAACAAGAGTTCGTTCCAGTACAGTTTAAATATAATTGTAGCAGTCCGCTCCTGTACCGTCGCTTTAACTTTATAGACAGTGACGCCCATTAAAACATACCGATAGTATAAATATTCCATACTGCTTAACTAAAGATGATAAACTAAACATCACAAATAAACTCCGACCTGCCATTTTATATTCAATACCGGATAATCATATTTGCGCAGTGCAGGAAGACACCGCTCTATCCGAGCAAAAACAAAACGTTCAAATAGAAAATCGTAATCTGTTAGCCTCGATAATAGAATACAGTATTCTATAAATTTTGCGTTGTATATAAGAGTTGTAATGGCTAGAATAGATTAGGGTTTAACAATTGAGATTTTATATACACACAACCAAACTTATATGGAATCGTCCAGTATTCGGCGCTAAAAAACTTTTTAGAGAAAAAAATTGTTGGGCTGGTAAAAGATAAACATTTTTCTACGAGTTCCACTGTTATCCAGACAAAACAAAATTGACCGTCTAAACTTGTGTCGTTAACACAAAAACTGGATAGATGGAAATTGGCAAAATGCCCTGTTTTCAGATGGAAGTAAGTAGTATGTTAAAGCCGATTCCAGCCCGGAAATGGGGCCCCAAGATGGCCGCCAAGTTGGTGGGAGGGGCGGAGCCCTAACCACGTGCGGGGGCCTTAGCGGATGTGACGACATAATGGCCGCCTAGTTCCAAAATGGCGCCGGATTTATTACCAACTT
>JAHWXV010650215.1:0-10223 GCA_024586415.1 Phrixothrix hirtus
ACTGCAGGAATTTTTAACAAAAAGTATTTCCAACTAGTGTTAGTTGGGTGGCCTAACACTGTGATCACGTGGTTTACGGGATTATTTGAAAGCACTGTACTTTACCTATGAACATTTTTATGAAGAGTTGATCCAGCTGCAACATTGTTTTCTAAGAAAAACTTGACGACGAACAAGTGACAAAGATTTTGTCGAAAATAAAGATAACCCTGATACTGAGTCAGAAATATCTCTAGATTGTGTAAGAGATTTAGTAAGCCCTGCTGTCTTGACCTGGAGTAAATGCGGAACTTGAAACCCATTGATTACTGATGAAATGATTGCAGAAATTATCCTGTATACAAATAAATGTTTGTAACAGTTTCTTTTTGTTTTTTAACATTTTTGAGTAATTGAGTATCACTGATTTGATTTTAGATCAACTAGGTTTGTCGTTTGTGTTTACTTTCACGCTTTTGATTTTTCGACTCGATTTGGGTTGCCTACCTCCGTCTCCGGTGAATTTTATTCGCAAGCATAGTTATCTGTGTTAATCGCGTTGGCGAGTGCCATCAAGGTTTTCTGTGTTGGTTCGTCGTAGAAGACGCACGCTGCTATTTCGCTCCGTCTTATTCCGATGACTTTTTGGTTCATTTTCTTCTTTTTCGATAAAACACCTACATTTTTAGAGCGAGTAGGTATCCCTTGGTTGTGTGTAAGGTTGGTTGATCGATTTTTGTTTGTTTATTTACAGTGTTTTAGGTATGGGATTTAAGATGCCCGTTGCGTTTGTAAAATCGGCGGTATGGTTATAAGGCCGCCGACTACCTTGGGATGAGCCCGAGGTTACAATTTGGAGAGTTTCTGTTGCCTTGGTCGACTTACTGCTTCACCACATCAGAGCCGCCCTTTGTTTTACCTTTCTACGGCTCTAGTGCGGCGATCAGCAGTTTTGCGAAGAAGTGCCCGTTCCGCAGCTTCGTGACGATAAATTGTGTATGTTAAGGGTTGAATCTGTTTTCTCCGAAAGCTTCTACATCCAGGTCAGTTTATTCTTTCTTTCTCATTGGCATCCGTCTAGGATGGTGAAATTCCATTACGTTTTGTGACCTGCGACTTACTGCTTTGCGATCTGATATTTACTTTTTATATTTTGTTCTATACTACAGAAACATTAGTTATATTATAATTATTCATTATAATTATTTGATTTTGCCTATACATATTTTGTTAGTAATTTTGAATTAAGAATTAATTGTTCTATAATAGGAAGTTCGTTCCTAAAGGTAATAATTTGCTACATGTATTCGACGCTCGATTCTTAGAGCAAGCATGGTCTGAAGCCGCCCGGCGATCGCTATGATCGCGCGGTCTCGTTCACGGCCTCCTTCAATATTAATTTGCTTCAGTATCTTAACTTATTACTTCGCTATATTTTTAAATACATAATTTATGTCAGGGCGATCTTCGTCACTGCAGTGACGTCCGACAAACGAAATACTTCGTTTAATTAATAATTCCTTTAGTTAAAATTTTGACTTTAGTAGATGCTGTACATCTAATTTATATTATAGAAATCAAGTTCACGAACACCTTAAATTTATCTTTTTTTGCAAATCCTATACTATTTCAATTCTACGTTTTAAGTCTTGTTTCGTACTGTCGAAATATACGTGCAATAACACCGCATGATACTGTAATTTTGTAGCACTCACGTATTATCTTAAACCTGAAGTTCTTAATACATTCTGTTAACTGTAAATTTTACTAGCTAAGTTTATTCATGCAGGAAGTTCTCAAAAGTTCACCGAATTTTAATTAATATGTTTTATTGGAAGATTATTTTGAATTGTACGTTTCAATTTACTGTTCGTCGTTTTCTGAAACGGAATAAACTGACTATATCCTTATTTTGATCTTTCCCTTTCTTTATGTACTGTTTTGTTTTAATTGATTTTTTTACAGGTTATCTAAGAATATTCTTACAAATATTTCTTTGCACAGCCTTAGGCGTGCAAGCAGAATAATTACGAGTAATTTTAAGTCCAGCATTTATCGCTGAAATAATCTACGACGTTTTCACTCTTGTGCGTCCAGATTTACACTAGCGGTTCCAATTACAAGCGAGTGGTGCCCATCTTCTTTTATTTCTTTAGACATTTCAGGTTGTTCCCTACGTGAGATCGCACCAGTTTCGGAACCGTTGCCGCTCGTCAGGACCGATTCCGGGATTTCCTTCTAAGATACGGGAAGCGGAGCTTGCGTACGCCAATCTCGATGATTTTTTCGACTGCTATAGCAACCGTCTTCTTTTTCAGGTAACCACACCACACTCCCTGGCCTCCGCGGTACTAGGGCCGGGCGGACATTTTTCTTTGTTTTGTCGCGAAGCGGGACTCTTTTAGTGAATGTTGAACCCGCTCAATTATCCACCTTTGACGTGACATATTTACAAACCATGCGAAATAATGGCGCTCAAGGAATAGAATTCCTGCACATGGATATTGATGAGGCCAACGCTGTTATTGGGTTACAGCTTGAATAACTTTTGAAATACTGACGGTATAGTAGCCGAGTTTGTTGACTTGTAATGAGTAAAAGCCGTTTTTATTTCTTGATATGTGTCTTACGATTTGAAGATATCGATACGAGGGCAGAAAGAAAATTTTTAGCAAAGTAGCCTCGATTAGAGATATATTTGGAAAATTTCTAGAAAACTGTCTAGATTGTTATAAACTAAGCCAGTATTGCAGAATAGACGAGATTTTGGACTGATATCGTGGACGTTGTGGTCTCCGACAATATATTCCTAGCAAGCCCTACAAATCTGGAGTTAAATTTTTTGTCCTGATTGATGCTTGTGTGAAAATGCAAAAATGGAAATTTATGTAGAAGGTCTCTCTCATATTGGCAATAGTCCCACTAGGTCGTGAAATGTATATGCCAACCAATTTCAAATTCAAGAGGAAATATTATGTGTGATAATTGGTTTTCCTCGATTACATTGACTATCGATCTTTTATAATATCATAGGTTGCCATAAGTTAGTATACTCAGGAAAATAGGTGCAAAATTCATCCAGTATTATTAGCAACCAAAGAAATACCTCTACGTAGTAGTATGTTTCGTTTTGAACAAGACTGTCTTTTAGTGTTTTACTTGTCAAAACAAGGTATAATGTAGTACTAATTTCTACAATGCATCAGAATGACTCAATTGATAGTGACACGATATTGCATTCAAACCTAAAGTAGCAACATTTTATGACACAAGGTCACGAGTGGATCTTGTTAATCCACCAAAGGTGCAGATTACCTATGACTGCCTTTTGCAGGAATAAATAGTTTTGTAATATGTAGAGCGAACAATGTAGAATCTGCAGAATCTTGTCGTTTCTACGTTAAAGCTTTAGCAAGAGAATTGATCGAATTACACATGGTAAAACGTGTAGGGCTCATGTTTCTTTACCTACCGAATCTACAGATGAAAAATTATTTAAACCTTCGTCCAACAAGAACAGCTCTGGTACCGGGAAATGGCATTCGGCCTAAATCTAGAGCTGGATGTGGCTTTTGTCCACGATAGAAAACCGTAAAGCAAGTACAGTATGTGCAATGTATTCAAAAGATATTCGTAGAGAGCGCACAGTTACATACTGTGTTAAGTGCGTGTAATGTAAAAAGCAAATCCTGATATCCCGAAATCCACGCTACTTCTTGCTTTGTTTCGAAATATACATAAAATTTTGAATTATTTTTGTCTTTTGCATTTCTATTATTTTTATCTGTTTAGTACTTTTCAATAAAATGCATTTCATTGTAAAATACTCTTGCCTTAATTAATGTGAGGAAATTGTTTTCAAAATACAATTATGTGAGATTTTTGCTCAGCTGCAAGTATTGATATTATTATTTAGGGCACGAGTAACGTAGAGGTAGATGACCAATATTGTGGAGAAATTACTTAGTTCGATACCTGGAATTTTTAAACAATTTTTTTTAATTTACGCGATTTTAGAAAAAATTATTTATAGAACACGTAACATAAATTAGCTATTTATAGGAATTATAGCTAAAAAGTATTCAGTTTCATATTTCACCACTCTCCTCCGTCCAGCAGAAGATAACTTTCATAACCTAGTACGTAGATAACTATTAATCAATTAACAAAATATTACTAACAGAAAATGAAGAATTTGCATACATTCTGTGAAGGGATCGAGCGCGTTTATTTAAATCAATCTGATTTTAAATATATCATACTAGATTTATTATATATTTAAATGTTTTCTATCTCTGCTTCATATTTCAGAATTTTAGAAGCGACTTTAACTTCCAATATCTTGATAACCAACTTTTTTTTTGTCAAATTAATCATCCGAAGAGATAAAATATTGCGTAACGCAATTCGTCTACTTTAATGCGAGTGGTAGACGAAAAAATCAATACGATACAATTGATGAATGTTAGTATACAGATATTAGAAAGAAGACTTTTCTAAACATATAATTTGCAGTGTTGTTAGAGTACCCCAAAAGCTTATTCAAAAATATGAATTGGTTATTTGTATTTTAATCAGTTCATTTTAAGCTCGTAAAATATTTAATAAATTTTTGCATAGTTTTGAGTAACTGGGACAACATATATTTATCAAGCAAAAAGCTTTCGTGTTAAAATAAATTAAATTTATACTACGAACATTGAAACCTTTATTTTCATTTGTCACTGATTCACCTTTCTTCTAAAACTCTATAGAGAGTTTACACTTTGTTTCTAATTCTACATTTGTAAAATAGATAATTTAGATATCGAGAAGGACTGGCAAATGCTGACAGGGATTAGTCTATTGTTTTCCGTTGCTAAATAATTTATACGATAATTTATGCCTATTTGTGTGTATATTTATTATATGAATAAATTATCAAATAATTTGAATCGGTATGCTGCAATTTAATGTTTAATGTATCATTGCACGAGTGAAATTATTTCCAGCTTTAAAACGGTAATTTGTTTAATGATATGCTGAAATAATAAATTAACTAACCATTATTTGGCAAATTTTCTAACTAAGCTTTTACAATAAATTGATTATGGGATTAAGTAACAAAGTTATGCTAATGAGATTTAACGTTCAAGTTGGCTTGTAAATTGACATTAGCTATAGAAGCGATGCGTAGCGAGTGCTTAGGTATTGCAAGATGGCAAGTTTTGAGCAACCAAGCGATAGCAAACAATTCTTAAGTTGATAACTTTAAGTTAAGCGAAAGATGATTATTTGTATACAATAGACTTAAAAACTAAATCATAGCAGAATTTAAAAAGGTTGTTGCTATAGCTACATTTCAATTGACTAAGAAAGAACCTAAAATCTGTTTGTAACTTAAATAAAAAATTAAACATAGTCAGCTACAGAATAATTAACGCATTTATCTCTCCAGAACAGAATCGACATAGTTCAAATATGTAAATTATGTATTAGAAGTGATAACGTTAGTATGATTAATTTTATCAACATACTACACAATCATTTATGAATATAGGACACGATCCTTCAAACGCAATTAGATCATTTCAAATTGAAACCTTTGCTTTGCCTGTGTGAAGTTTTACTAATAAACCAACATACAGAGCTAATAAAACACAATCAATAAATTAAACATTAGTTACTCCACAGTTTTTAATATTTTAATTGCTTCAAATTGTTTCAAATCCCATATTGTAGGGCGATATGTTATATTATTAAATAATAAATGAACATTTTCTGTCAAAATTTATGTGGAAACGATGTATCATATTAGTAATATTAATGGATGCTAATGTATTATGTCACCGTGTTTATTAATAGCGATACCGCGAGATGCATTGGGCAAGAATTTCGAGAAAATCATGTTAAATTAAAATATCTATTAAAAGCAAAGGTATTATATATTAATAAATTATAACATATCGTTGTCTTCTTAAATTGTATTTGCCCATGTTCTATTCTAGAAAATGAAATACTAAAAACATTATCCTTAAATCTCAGATATTTTCATCGCTAAATTTGATGATAAAATTTTCTGACAAATTTTTAATTGTTAATGTTAATTGCAGGTAAACCTGTATATCGCATAAATCGTTACAGTAAAGTGGGCAGCCTTTGTAAATAATATTTAAGGAGGTGGACAAATCCTTAGCCAATATTTAAAATTATACAGGAGCAGGCTGGCGCAGAAAAATGCATGATTCAAACAAAAGTAACCAACATGCTATAAAATAAACTACAACTTCATAATTTTCAATCACTATAAATAGAAAACCAGTAATATTTATAAATAATTCAAATTTTAAAAGGTAAAGTGCAAATAGAACTGGATATGATAAAGTATCCAACAACGAAAGATCACAATAGACGTGCTAGAAAGCATGTCTTTTTGATAGTTAGCTAAAGGAGTGAAATAAAATAAATAATTACTGTTAGTAAAATGGTAATTGACTCATCATAATTAAGAACGTCAGTAGGTAACCTATGGGGATTTTGTAACAAATCAGCTGTTACAGAATACCCACGTGTTTCAGACGACGGCAAGTGTTGCAGAATCGCCATAGTTTTCAGCTGAGAGTAAATGTTACAGCTTTCAGACGACCGTTTTTTAAGTTTTAATTGTTACATAATCCACATAGGTTTCGAGAGCTGCGTTCAACTGTAACAGAATCCCGTAGCTTTCAGACAATGCTTTTAACTATTACATAATCCCCATAGCTTTCGGAAGATGGTTTTAAATGTTAAAGAAACCTATAGATTTCAGGCGACTGTTTTTAAAGTTATAGAGTCTCCACAGTTTTTAGAAGGATTAAAATCTATGTATAAAAGGCGCTGAATACTTTTTGACGGTTGTAAGCTTAGGGTGACTAATTTAACGGCTTTTCGGCATAAAAAATGGTATAGTTGATTTAAGACAATGGTTTTTATGTAAAAAAGCGGTGAAAATTTGGGAGTTGTGCGTTTCTGGCCATATAAATGTAATTATGCGTCGTGATTTTGAAGTGGAATCATAAACCAAATAGATATTTGAAATTCCCACGATCAGTTTTAGAAATTTACAAAGCCGTTTACAAGTTTTAACTGTCTAAAATAACACCCGCTACATAGCGGACTCGTCCCTGTGGACTTTGATTTGAATCGTATCCGTAATTACCAAATAAACTGCAGTCCAATTTCTATATAACGAACTCGCTAAATCCTGAAAAAAAATTCGCTAAAGAGAAATGTCGTTACAGGGAAATAACATCTTTTACTACATTGCTTTATTTTTTAATACAATTTATATCTATTTATTATATCTATGTATTTTAAATATACATATGTATAAAAATAAGACCTAGTAAATCAATTGCATATATGTATATATTAAATTTTTTTTAAAAAACTATAATTTTTTGTTGCACAAAATAATTAAAATACGTTCTTTCTTCAAAATAGGCTTCATACTTATTGAGAGCATTAAAATAGTTTCCGGGTACATTTTCATAATATTGCATTCCGCTACGGATAGTTTGAAATGCTTTAATCATTTCTTCGTTGGACGATTTTTTAGCGGGTTCTTCACCATCGTCTTCTTCCATGTCTTCGATAGGTTGACCGGTTTGGCTGTTGTTTAGGGTTTCTAAAATTTCTTCATCGGTAGGATATTCAGTGGTAATTAAATCATCGTCAGTCTCGATACATTCGCTTAACATAATATCGGCAGTAATTTCGTTCAATTGGCATAATGCTCCCCACGATTTCTGTAAGTCGGAAAGTGGAAATTTATCAGTTTCTTCCCATTCATCAGAATTTGGTTTAAATCCTGCTTTAGAAAAACAATTTCTTATAGTCATCTCACTTACTTCATAAGTCCACACTTTTGCTAACTCTGAAATGCATTGCCTTAAATCGATGATTTTGTCAGACATGTTGTGTTTAACTCCATTAATCATCCTCATTAAAACTCTCTTGCGATAATGTAATTTAAGGTTTTTGATTATTTCTTGATCCATTGGTTGCAATTTAGAGATTAAATTCGGAGGAAAAAAAACAGCTCGGTATTTTTAAGTTTTCCTGCGACTACAAAAGGATATGCTGGACAATTATCCACAGTTAAAGCGATTTTCCTATGTTGTTTCGTCATTTTCTTATCTAGGTTTAATAACCACTCTTTCAAGGATTTGGCCAGTCATCCAAGCTTTCTTGTTAAAATAACAATTCATTTCAAGCGACTTGGTCTCTTTGAAGCAACGTGGATTTTTACTGTTTCCGGTTACTAGCGGCTTAAGCTTTTCTATTCCTGTGATGTACGCTTCTAATAAGACGGTAGTTTTATTTTTGCTCTGCTTTCCACCGAAACATCTATTCTTGAAAGCAAGCGTTCCATTAGGAGTACATTTGAAGAATAAGCCAGTTTCCTCTGCGTTGAAAATGTTTCTTGCCTCATACTTTTCCAGAACCCTCTTCAATATTCCATTATTTCATTGATTGCAATCTTCTCCATTAATAGTCACACTTTCACTACAAATCATTTTTCAGCAATGCCGTGCCGTTTTTAAATTTATCCAGCCAGCCAATGTTTGCCTGGAAATTTGTAGATCCAAGCGATTGTGCAAATTTTAACACCTTTTCTTTAATTAATAGTCGCGGAATTGGCAAGTTCTTATTACGAATTAAATGCACCCACTTTAGAACTGCTTCATTTAAATCGTAAACGCAGGTTCTAGCACGTTTCGCTGAACGTCCTGCATCATCGGCTGATTTCAAAATTGAATTACGATTTTTTAATATTGTTGATAAACTACTCGCACGAATTCTTACTTTGCCGCAATGTCTTTCTTCTATGCACCTTTATCAATTCCCTGCAGCACGTTAACTTTCTCACTAATGCTTAAACACTTTCGCTTTAACATTTTTCGCAATGTAGGTACACTAGAACTGTTCGCTCTAGAAACTGAAGTTAAAATAAAAATTTGTAATGCCAGTTTTCAACTTTAAATAATAAGTGTGCCTAGAATTAGGAAATTTCTTTTAAAAATTGGGTAAACAATAAACGAATACATAAACGAACCTTTCAATGAGGGATTAAATTCTAATTGTTTTTCTTAGAACTTTTACTTTGAAATTCCTTTGCATTCAATAAAATAATTTGCGTAACTTTTAGATGCTTAAAGGAAGGATTAGTATATTCTATTCTTAGAAGATTCTCTCACAAATTCATTTGCATTCAGTAAAGGGATTTGATTTTTAAATATCACCCCTTTGAAGATGTGTGTATGTATATGACATTTACCAAAAAATGTTTAGCTTGTCTTAAAAATTTCGTTATGTATAAATTTAACTTTGTTATTTAAAAATGGTTTTATGTGTGGTTTTGAATTTGAATCTCCACAATAGCAGTACTTAGGCAGAAAAAAATCCAAATGCAATTATTGAAAAGAATTCACAACACCGATTTTCCTTAAATGATTTGCTTATTAGTCCATAGTTTTTGCTTCAAAATTTGAATAGAGAAAGTTATCTTCAATTTTTAGTTGAAAATTTTCCAATGCTATTAGAAGAAGTTCCATTGCACCTAAAGAGAAACTTGTGGTATATGCATGGCGGCGCACCTGCGTATTTTAGTCATGCCGTGAGAAACCACTTGGACTAAATATTCTCAAATTGTTAGATAGATGGAGGAAATCAACAACGTTCGTGGTCTCATCGATCACCAGTTCTAAATTTCTTAGATTTCTTCTTATGGGGCCACATAAGTAGTGTGAAATACGCAACACCTGTGATAGATGTAAAAGAATTGCGTATGCTTATTATTACCCAGTGTGATATTATTAGAAATACACCTGGTATTTTTGAATGAGTACGTAATTCTTTAAGGCGTGGAACTGAAAGATGTATTATGGTTCAACGTGGTCACTTTCAGCAGTTTTTAGAATTCTTTTGTTAGCCACCAGTTTTTACTTTATTGTCGCTAATAAATTTTCTTTAAATGAAGTTTCTTTTCATTATTTTATGTATTTAATATTTACCAAATTTTCATATAAAATAATTTGAACAAATTCATTTTGCAATAAAAAGATATTGTCGCCCTCTGCCTTGAGAAGTATTAATTTTAGGAAACATTTTTAAATTTTGAGGTGTACTATCGGTTCCTTCATGTATGCCCAGATATTTTGAGACACCTTAATATATATATATATATATATATATATATATATATATATATATATATATATATA
>JAHWXV010650225.1:0-13303 GCA_024586415.1 Phrixothrix hirtus
TATATATATATATATATATATATATATATATATATATATATATAATGTTATCGTAAATTAATGCAGTATGTAGTAAACGATTGATTTAAAGTTACTTTAAAGCAATTGTTTATCGAAATACTCGATTAAATTGGAATAACGTTAAAATCAAATTATTATGAAGCTGGTTAGCTGCAAAAATAATAAATCATTAAAATTTGTTTAATAACATTAGAAAAAGGAGGGAAAACCAAAAGTAGGTTTTTGATAAATATAAATAAAGAAATTTTGAATTATTTGTTATTTTACAGTTTCAGTAATTTTCGGTGTATTTTTAAGATAAGGTATTTTAATGTTCTGCTAAAGTTGATTGCTTAATTCTAGCAGTATATGTAGGTAATTTTTCTCGTCTACAAATTCTCAGAATAAGGCTTAATTCTGATATAAATTAATTGAATAAGTATACTCGTATTTTTTATATCTGTGTGTCAAACAAAGTGCATTTTAAAGTAAAAAGAAGTAAATACCAGTCTCCTAGTGCACTATAATAAAACTGAAACTGAAGCTAAATCAAGTATTTTATAAATGATAATAAATTAAGTTTAACTGTTTCTGGATATACATAAGTGGTATCTTGAGAATGTATTCTAGATTGAATTTTTTGTTCCAAACTAGCAATTACTCCTCGTGATGAGTGTTTCCGCTAGAGGTGGTATTTCAGAAACAATCATAGTACTTTGTTCTAACAACCTGGAGTAGTGCACAAAAGGTAATTAAATTTAAATGAAAAATAATGTTCTTGAAATTAAAAAATAAACAAATACATCAGCGAAAAGCAGAGCTAATAATTTCCTTACTGCTGCGCCGTGTAAATGCTGTATGTGTTTTGAATTAAAACCAATTTGTTTCGGTACTGCAGAAATTTTATGCATTTTGTTTTAGTATTTATAATAAATTATCTGTTTTAAAATAGTTGCAAAAGTTTATTTGTTTAGTCATGACATAAAAACAAAAATAAAATTATAACAAAAGCGCTCCCGCCATTATTATTGCTAAATTAAATAAACACCTTCCCTTACCTATTTGGTGAAAGTTACGAAATAACTAAACGCATTTTAAACACAAAAAAAAATATTTATGGGTTATTTACAAATGCAAACTAATTTTTCTTTGGAATATTCAGCCTGTTTAATTTTAAATTAAATTATCAATTATAGGGAAAATGAAAATCTCATTAATGTAGTACTAAATACATAATTTAATAAATTTCAAAAATATGTAACAGTTGTAATAACTCTTTCAAAAAAATTTTAGGCTGTTATAAAAGTAAATAGGGACCCTTTTGTTTTCCTAAATTATTTATGAGATCGCTGAGATCGAACAACCACATTTTTCACACTCTTCTCTGTAAAATAGATCAGATATATATCTTCTTACAGTCAATTTATTTTAAATAAGCGTGGAAACATTCATGAATAAATATTAGAAATTCTTTAACTAAACTCTGGTGTAATTAGTAATGATAGACGTATTTGATATGACTTTTTAGATACACGCTATTTACAAAACTATTTCAAGTATTTTTAATCCATTTAGAAAATTCTAAAATGGAGATAAATAATCTAAAATTTCTTTAGAATTTGGTAAAATTTGATTATGAAAAGTGGAAAGCTTTTTAAATTTATGCTATGGTCATACAACGCGAATATAGGATCGCATGCAAAAATGTAATAAACATCCATTATTTAGAAATTGAACCTGCTATTAGCGACTAAATGATATTTTGTAGCATAAATAACTTATATCGACCTTAGACCATATTTTAAAAGTAGTTTATTAGGCCTAATTGTTTAAAAAGCTGATCCGACGGTGTAGAAACTATTTTATTACAAATTCCAAGGCAACGATTCTAATAATATAAGCTAAAAGAAACACTTCGTCGCCATAGCCCTAGAATAAGCATCAATTTATGAATTCAATAGTGTATTCCGGATTTTCAAAAAAATATCTGTCCTATCTGTAGATATTATTAGTAATGCAATTGTGTTGTGAATAAAATTCATATTCTCGTATAAAACTACCATTATTTTAAGGTAAACTGTGCTTCATTTTAAACTGTTAAAATTAGTTTAACTTAAGTAAATTGTGCAGGTGGCACTAAACTAATTTAATCAACTAACTCAGAGACTATTTTTGAATTACAATGTATGGAAAAGCTTGTCAAGTTGAGCTCGGTTTGTCGTGACTTTTTGATTGACAGATTTCTATGATTCTAATCATGCTTAAGTAAGCAGTTGGCAAGCATAAATTTCAACCAAAAGTTTATTAATTGTTTTATTAGCGAGCAATCTTTATTTGTGTATCATTTACCCAGTACTAGATATCAGCATCTACTAATTCTAATTCCCAGGAATTGCAGGGTACCAAACTGTCTCTTTAAAATGGTTTTCGCTTATAAATAATATATTTCCCATAATACTGATTTTATTAATGATCAAATTTAAGGTTTTGACAAAAAAATTCTATTCGTAAGTATAAAAACTGCTATTCTCCATTTCACACAAAGAGAATTCATATCAATGACGAGTCATATGCTATTTTATGGTAAATAAGAAAGATATTTACGATATACAATGTGCATAACACAAAGCCTGCATAAATGGCTAAATATAATTCACTAGCATGGAATAGAACATCACTTGCCCCTTTTCGAAAAAAAAAGGGTTGCATACTTGGTGATTTTAATCATCACGGCGCCCTCCGTTGTTATATACTAAGCCATGGCCTCTCGAGTTCAACCCAATGTAATGTTGAAATTTACCGAAGCAGAAAATTTAAAGTCAATCCTACAGTACCCATTTCCACATGGAACTTTTCTAGAGGTCCCTTTTTCCACCCCATGCCTTTATCCCATGGTTTTACTAACATACTACGAACTATCTTTTCAAACTAGTCTAGCGCATGCTAATTTTTAATCTATATTTAAAGCGTTCGCCTCAAATCATTCACGTGAATGGTTAGCTAAATATTTGCGAGAATGTGGTATAATTTAAATTAGAAGAGAGATTTCTCTGCCCATTTGGTTTTGAATTGATTATTTTTTCAAAAGACTATAATGTCTTTTACAGAAATTTTAATATCAACGAAAATAATATTAAAACTTAGAATATCTTACTAAATTAGTAAAATTAGAATTTGTTGGATGAACTCAAAAGAGCAAAATAGGTTTTGTGCACTTTGTTTCTTGTGTTACGGGAAAAGACACAATTTATTTACGTATACAGATCTTGTCGTTATAATACTCCTTGCTTACTACATGGCATTTAATAATTTATGCTATGCATAAACTATTTGATTATTGGGAACAAAAATAATCATATCACAATTGGATACCACATTCGTTTGATGCATTTAAAGCTTTTCAACTTTGGAGGGTTGAAGAATTTTTGCAGTGCAACATAATAAATTCATACCAAATTTTTGACAACCTTCATTGAACTGTAATATAGCGGGTGTAACATAAGTTCGTCTCATAACTTTGGGGGTGATACTTTGACCAATTATAATCTAAAAAGTCTTAATAAACCATGATCGTAAAACTGTTTTATAGTTACAGGGTGTTGCAATTTCATGAAAATATCACAATTTTTTGAAAGCTTAAAAATTAGAGAAGATAAATTTATCATATGAGGTTTATCTAATACATTGCAATGAAACCTCAAATTAGCATAAATTCTAGTAAGCCAGTGGTGGAGATAAAGGGATATACTTGTGCACAAACTCCAGAAAACGTTTAGTTATACGACCACGGTTTATTAAGACTTAGTTAAAATTGTTCAAAGTATCGCCTCCTGGAATTATGAAATGAACTTATGTTACACCTTGTATTCGCTTCTATAAGGAGTGTTGGTAAAATAAGGTACATGTTGTTAACAACAGATATTTATTTGCATGTAATTCGAAGCATTACAATGTTTCTTTAAATACGTGATTTTCCAAATCTTTGCAATTAAAGATTTTTCACTAATCTTGTTTTGTAATTTGGACTTCGCAATATGATAACAAAATAATGATTACTTACCTGCACTTCCAAAACTAACTATAACGCAGTATAATGGTGTTCATTCTTCAGTCGTTCGAAATTTGTAAAATTTTGAATGTGATTTAGCAGTAATTACGATATAATTTGAATGTATAAGGAAACAGATACGAACACTATGGACACCCAACGGTAATATCTCCACCATGCAGAGCAATTTGTTTTATCGAGGTTTACTCATTACAGCTTCATTTAGGTAGTCTACATAAAGAACTGCATCGTTTTTGACATCTAGAATTTAGTACATACTATGTATATATGTACCGGTCCCAACTAGTCTAACGGTTAGCATGTTTACCTCCACATCCAAGGGACGCGGGTTGCACCCCGATCGAGGTGGGTAAATTTTTTAGCGAAGAATAATTTAAAAACCATGCCTTCTTCTCGGATAAGGAAGTAAAATCATAGGCCCCGTGTCAATGTCATATATGGCACGTTAATAATTCCTACTGGCAGTGGAACTTCTCCAGATTTGCCAACATTCTAGTAGGAATGGCGAGATAACTATATAACAGTTCTAGTCTAAGAAGGCCAAGCAAAATTTCGCATCCCAAACCCTCAACCACAAAAACAAACTAACAAACAAAAAAATGTATATATGTACAATAATTATTTCCATGGTTATGATGTAAACATTTTGTGGAATTAATTAATGAATATTAATACAAAAAGGAAAAACTTAAGTCTGTTAAATTTTTACGACAATATAATCTAAGCAGCCGATTTAATTCCTTATTTATAGAAAACAATGTGAGTTTAGTACGGGAGATAATTTGACATAAAATAACATACATTTTTAGTTTAAGTAGAAGCCGCAGTTGAATGCAAGTCAACAATCCCATGTTTGTGATCAACCTTTGTGTAACAAGTTGCAAATACTTTTTTCAAATTAACTTAAATTTTTGCACAGCTAACGTATACATGCATATTAAATATTCCCCATTGTATCCAGGACACCTTGTTTAAATCCCATACATTACAAGGTTCACTTATTCTATTTCCCCAAGTACCTTTAACGGGTAGCAATTTATTTTCGCAGACCCGAACATGGAATCACTGCGTAGTTTCGAAGGTTCCTCACGTGTAATAAAGGAAGGTATCACCGAAATACTTTTACATTACATTTTTAAAATAAATCTGTATCATGTTGTATTGCTCAAAAATGCCATAATTCTGTATTGATCTACTTTTCTTTCATTCTGTTCTGCAGTTAGAAAGTGCAGTACGCATGCGTTATCTTATAATACGTTTTCTCACTATAGCGTTTCTGGGCAACTAATTCTTAACTCGTCCTTCAATAAATTTGATAAATGAAAAGGGGAAAAAAAATTCAAATCCATTTTCATTATTGAGAATAGTAATAGATAATTTGGTTATTGATAATATCAATATCTAAACGAAAAACAACTACCTCCAGATTTTTACGTCAATTAGAAAAAATTATTCTATAATACTTCTAGGCTATTGCTGGAGTCAAAATGCTAACTCAAAGGTTTTTAGTAACTAAGGAGATAAAAGTCAGACGGAATCAGACTATAAGCAGACTATATAAAGTTGTACTGCTGTATAAGTTATCGGATTTTGGCAGCCTTATGTTCAGTTTCCTTGCTATAGCGGAAAAACTTTTCCGTCGAATAAATTGGCCGGTTCAAATCAATTGCTTTACGCAAATTTTTTTACAGTGTTAGCCTTCATGTCTGCATTAGTCGCGATTACTTATTCTATGAGAAGAATGCCTTTCATGTTTGAAGCAACTCGTGCATTCAATTATTTCGCAGATATGTCAAAAAGTCAGAAGTTTTCAAAGTTTTCAAATTACATTGGGAAATTTCTAGCCTAAGAAGTCTTTGGTCACATGGGTTTGCCACCCACCTTAATCATCTTCAAATTGTTACTTAAGATAATTATTAAGTGTTTAGTTAATTCCAACGTCACAATGATCATCGAAGATCTTAGCTTCAACCTTTTGAACCATTTTATCATTTGCTATCGTTTTTGATCTTTCATTGCGTCCCCACCGAAAATATTTGAACCAAACTGCGTTACATATTACGATGGTGTACCATAATAATATACAACACCGTTCCTTCACGAATTGGGTGATGTCCTTCTCTTATCAGAAATTTTATGATTCAGAGGTACAGTAATTCTAAGTTAATCGTTTTTCTCATAATCGCCTTATAAAATACAAAGCAATTATTGCACAACTCACATTTTTCACGAGAGCTAAGAATACATGCCACTATGCTCGAGTGGGGCATTATCTTATTGATTAAATGGTACTCAAATAAATGACATACATTTTAAAAATGGTAGTTTAATCAAAGTATCTTACGCATCTATTGTATCACATTAATTCCTGTAGCATATTCAAAATTACCTTGTAATGTTTGTTTGAAATGGTACGAGGCACTTATGTATAATTAACATTGAAAAATTTATTGGTAAAGGAATTATTATAACCACGTTATCTTCTATTCAACACTACTACAGAATGTGAGAAGCTCCTTATGAAATATCCGGTTAAAGTAATCTCATTACAATATTGGCCTTTGCTAACTTTTAATTGAGGATGCATAAATTTCTATTATTTTGTAAACTCATAAATCTAGTTACTTGTGAGTTCTTCTTACTATTCTGCATGTTAAACGTTAGCAAATTTGACTTATTTAACTTAAACTAACCAATATCAACTTCTGGGCATTTTTTCCTTTTACGGTTACTAAATTTACCATTTTCAATATTTTGTGATATTTACAAAGATTTGTTTTTAAGAGTGTTGTTTCCGTTCTCAATTTATTTCAATTTATTCTTGGAACTGTTTAGGACATAGTCGAATATCTTCTGGTGTGAGGACATCTATTGACTAGGGTTTTTCTTTATTTTAATGTTATTATTTACGTGTTCCAATTCTTTCATGAGATAGATCAACAGTTTCATCACTGTCTGTTAAAAGTGATGGATAATAATCTGTATAACGTAGATGAAGCAACTCCACATTTAATGCTTATATCTAAAGTTATAAAGATACACGTTTTGGACATTAAACTAGTGAACAAACTATAATTACTACAAATAATAATAAAATACTATTTTATAATTTTATAATTGTTTAGTTTATTACACTTTTATGATTAGGTATAGTAAAGCAAGTAATAGAAGCTCGTCCGAAAAGTAAAGAACGTTTTGCTATAACTAAGAAAAACAAAAGATACCATCACAAAACTTGATTTACAACACACAGCACCTTAATCTATTTTTCTATATAATCGCTGTAGCTGTCAAGGCATTTGTTGTACCGTGTAACCAGTTTTGGATACCGATGTTCTATTATTCAGCCACAAAAGATCGGAGCCATGATGTTACTGCTCCTGTGAGGTCTTTGTGGCTGTCAAACTATTTTCCGCCTAAAAACTCTTTTAATTTTGAAAACAAATAGCAATCACTTGCCAGATTAGGGCTATAAGGAGGATGCCCGAAGATTTCCCACCTAAGTCTTTGAAGTTCTTCATATGTTTATGCACTGGTGTGAGGTCAAGCATTATAGTGGATCAAAACCACCTTTGACGACAACATTCCGCGTCTTTGTTTTGAATGGCGCGCCGAAGGCGTTTCAGACTTTCAATGTAGGTCACTAAGCACTTCACATTTGGCGGGATTTTCTATTGGCGTAGCTAGTTTGAATGATCACAAAACACACAAGCGTGGTCTTACCGTAACGAAACTTGGCTCACATTGAGGCGGGGCCCAAGCTGCCTGGCGCACATTCAATTGCGGTGATGTGGATCGGCATCGTGTGTGATGCGCAAACGTTCTTTACTTTCTGGACGACCCTCATATAATTTTAAAATGAAGCACTTTTTATAGAGAATTTCAATTAAAATTATTAAGTTCTTTAATTTACTATTAAGAAATTAAATAAATTTCAAACAAGGTTAGAAAGAAGTCAATTTTGATAATATACAATTTATTTTTACACAAATATTTTATATTTTGTATTTTGTATCTCACAAAGATGTGATTTTAACAGATTAATTTTACTATAATCCAATATTTTTATAATTGCTAATTATTATCACATGTGACACTTATGGTGTAAGTAACCAATTACGCATTCATTTTCAGTTGTCATGCTTTAGTTTTAGTGTCGATTGAACACATAATTAATACATATTTTTTTAAATTATGTTTTAATTATATAACAAAATTAGGTTTTACAACCATTTTACATTATATATTGTTTAAGGAAATTAATGTTGTGATGTCAAGTAATCCGTAATATTTTAAAAACGAAATGATCATAAAATGCACCAACCCCAGTCGGTGGTCATTCTGAAGGCGAGCTTATGTTTAATTAAGGTACGAATGCACTTTTATATTATAGTACATATTAACATGCATATTGCGAGGCTTAATTGTTATGCTTATCTCTTCTTAATAGTGGGAGTCTAATTAGACTAAAGGGATTGATAGTGTATGGGCAGGTGATGGTTCTTGCTGACATATTGACTTTGTAATAAGACAGCTGGTAGCCATTTTAATTTGAACTAACAGAGGTGACCAGTCTTTATAAGGAAGTGCACATTGTTGAGCAGATGACTGGGTCGGACACCCCCAGCGGCATTCTTTATACCAACTGAATGAATGAAATTATCATTATACCTTAGAACAGCCTATTTACCTAATTCAAGATGTTTAGGTGTCGAAGCGATTACGATCTGTGGAGCTTGAAAGTGTGCAGTTGTTAATTCTAAACCAGAATTGTCAAGACATTTTTGAAAACTTAATAGGGTAACAAATAAATATTGAGGGTTAAATTTACTGCTGATGCTTTAGATTTATATCTTTACAAGCATAGATACTTTAAAATCCAACAAACGCTAATTAATTTCGCATGTTTTTCTGTAAAGAAAATCATAAATATTTCTAACCCATTAATGAGTTCTTCAAGGAAAGTCATTACCGAGTACTACTTAAATACATGGATTGTTACCTGATAGCATGCACCGACTTCCAGCGTGTAACAACTTTGTAAAGCATGCGAGATATGTAGTTCTTACGAATAGTATGCATTGTTCATAAGTGCAATACTATGTAGCTGCAATAATTTACTGTAAATGTGTTTAGGTTGATGACTTTTCGTAGAATATTTCTACTTACAATTTACTTTGCTTGGCATGTTCAAGTAAAATAAAGATACTCATCATCCATATTTTCCACACAATTATACACAAGTAATTTACACCATCAGTAAATTAATTTTTATAGTTACATACTTATTTTATTTTGTCTTTGGAATTTGTACAATTTAAATTGTTGTAACAGTGTTTAGGACTGTTGTTTGTGCTAATTTTGAAGATTGTATTTATACATAAATAAAGCTGATTAATTTTAAAAATATTTGAAGAATAAAGCTTTATGCATATGTATTATTTAAGGTAAAGTAAAGAATGTTAAAATTATTCTACAATGAAGATTTTATATTTATTAATTAATAGTATTTGTTGAAAAAGCATTTTATTGTATATTTAAAATAAACGAAGTTGAATTTTTGATTAATATAAAATAAAACAATTATAAGATTTCACATAATATTTATTTATTATTTAATTTTTATATTATCACAACTGAAGAAAGCGATACCCCTCATTAAGGACACCAGCTCATATATATTTCCAAAAATTTCGAGACCAGTTTTCCAATAAACAAAATTTGTACCACTAAATTATGTTAATTTTTTTAACCAAATGCAATAGTTTTAACGCAGTTAATGTTAAAGAAGATGAAAAGTAGATGGACAAGGTTATATGCAGATTGGAAAACTCATACAGAATCTAAGGACAAAAACAGCTTCTCAGGATAGATGATTTCAGATAATTTTCGCAAATTCCTACAAGGTGTAGGAGACGGTTTTACTAAATAACTTGTGAACAACTATGAAAAGTAATTGTGTCTTCAATACACACATCAATGCAATAATTTACTGTAACTGTTCGAGTGTGATGAAAATAGACATTTCTCAACATTTATTGTTTATAACTCGTTACGGCAATCCCAACTCCATTTAATATAATATATACTCGTATATGTAATCTGTTGCACGAGGTAGTTTTAAATGCTTTATTTTAAATGCAAAATTTAATAAAATTGTAATTCAACCCACAGGGTGCTAACAATTTGATGTTCAATTGAACTTTACATCAAATAGCCAAAACTTGAAAATTTTAAATGGAACACCATGTATTTTTTACCCAGTGTGACGTAAAAGTTATTTTATTTCAAATGATGTACACATTGATCTTTACGTAAATGTAATGGTTCTATGCCGTTGATAAGTTGAACAGATCCAGTATTATAAACGTCATTAACTAATTTTCTCTGAAAATAGTTCACTTGATTTAGTCGAGCGACGTAATAAAGATGTCATGTACAACAATTTTGATTCGTCAAAAGTTGTTTGTAAACTACATGATTGGTTGTTCTACGTTGCATCTTTATCTTATAGGTAGGTGTGTAAGTTTGAAAAGGTTTAATTTTAGGTTACAAACAATAAATCAGGAAACAATTTTTAAAAAAGGGAGATTATTTTAATAAATGTTCGAAATTCTCACTATTTTCATTAAGGCACATCTGAAGACGTTTGCAAAAAAATAACTGGACTTCTGTAAGACTTCTTGCAGTAATTGATTGGAATGCGCCTATAATGTGATATTCATATTTTCTGTACTAGTGAGCATTTCATGATAAATTTTGTCTTTTATGTATCCCTAAAGAAAACAATTACAGGGAGTTCAGTCTAGGGATCTAGGGGCCACTCCACAGGACCAAGACGTCCTATCCACTTATTGAGGAATTCCCTGTCTAGTAATCGCCTCACTTCTCGACCAAAATGTGCAGCAGCACTGTCTAATTACAATTTAATTTGGAACGGAATATCATTCAAAAGGTTATAAAAATCATTTTCCAAAAATTGTTTAAATTTTCCACCCGTTAAAAAAAATAAGGACTAATAATGAATTGTCTTAAAACACCGCTGTAAACATTGACAATCCAACGATTTTGATGATTGATTGTTCGAAACTGATGTTTATTTTCAGTGTCGTAATAATGGCAATTGTGTCGGTTTATCAAACCAGTTTTATAAAAAGACAACTCGTCTGTAAAGAAAACGTTTTCGAAAAATGTTTGAGATTCGTTTGTTCTTTGAAGGCCTCATTGACAAAATTCAAATCTGTCTAAGAAATCGTTTTCGTAAAGGGTTTGGTGCATTTCGGCATTCGGCATTCGGATGACTAATTCCAATATGTTCTGCAATTAATTGAGTGCTTCTATTGGGTGCTTCAATAATTAATTGCAAAACTTCAAGTTCCAAATTTTCATTACGTGTTACTGCACAAAAAATTGTTTTTTCGAGACATTTACGTTTCCAGTTATGTTAAAGTCATTCAGTAATTTCTCAAGGCATCCTGCATCGAGATATTGTTGATCAGGAAACTTTTCGGCACAAACTCGTGATGCTAATAAACAATTTTGAAACGATTCTCAAAGTATAAAACCATGTCAAACTCTTTCTTGTTGTGAATATTTCATTTTTGTCTTTTTGATAACGAAACAATAATTTTTAACAAGTTTTAAATTGAAATTAATTTTAAATTAAACTGGAAATAATATTCCTAAAACGTTGTAGTTTTGCCAATGTGGAAAATGTCTTTGTATAATTCTTAACAGCTATCAATTTCAAATGGCAAACTTTGATCAAAATTTTTGAGCAAATTGCTGGATGCATTCAGTACAAAGTTAGGTTTTTGGATGAAATTGCATAAAAAACATTTTTTAAGAATTCAAAAAATAGTTTGAAACGGTTACTTTTTGTTTAAATTTTAAGCAAAAGATTTTAATTTTGACATTAGAAACCGTCAAATGCATAGTAATGATAGATGTAGGTGCATCTTTGCAAAATAAATCGAAATATCGAAGTTTAGTCAATGTGTACATCATTTGAAAGAGAATAATTCTTTACTTCATACTGAGTAAAAACATTCAACGTGTTCCATTTAGAATTTTAAAGTTATGACTGTTGGAAGTAAAGTTCAGTTGAACATCCAATTGTTAACACCCTACAATTTGAATTGTAATTTTATTACATTTTACATTTAAAATAAAGCATTTAAAACTATCTGGTGCAATTTAGTTCAAAATTATTTAACTTTTTCGAAACATTTAATTTTTCATAGAAATGTAATTATTTCTGTCAATTTTAGAGTTTCACAAAAAAAATCTCTAACAAGCTCTATTTATTTTCCTATAAGAAATTCATTTCTATAAAAAAATTATACGAGGCACGTCCAGAAAGTAAAGAATATTTTGCTATCACTAAGAAAAAACAAAAGATACCATCACATAACTTTATCTACAACATCACGGCAGCTTAATCTATTTTTCGATGTAGTCGTCGTAGCTGTCAAAGCACTTGTTGTATCGTGTAACCAGTTTTTCAATACCGATATTGTATTGTTCAGCCGCGAAAGATTGGAGTCGTGATGTTATTGCTTCTTTGAGGTTCTCGTCGCTATCAAACTGTTTTCCACCTAAAAACTCTTTCAATTTCGGAAACAAATAGAAATCATTTGGTGCCAGGTCAGGGTTATAAGGAGGATGCCCGAAGATTTCCCACCTAAATCTTCCAAGTTCTTCCTGTGTTTGTGCACTGGTGTGAGGTCAAACATTGTCGTGGATCAAAACTACCTTTAACGACAACACTCCGCGCCTATTGTTTTGAATGGCGCGCCGAAGGCGTTTTAAACTTTCAATATAGGCTGCTGAGTTTAGTGTTTTACTTCACATTTGGCGAGATTTTCTATTGACATAGGCATTTTAAATGATTACAATACACACATGCGTGGTCTCATCGAAACTAAACTCGGCTCACACTGAGGCGGGGATCCGAACAGCCTGGCGCACATTCAATCGTGGTGATGGGGGATCGGTGTATTAATCTATTTAAAAAAATGTAACTTTGATCCGCTACGACTAAATGGACCACTCTATTAAGTTGAAAAGTATTTTTACCATGTAGCTTTGGTAGTCCTGCAAATAATAAAAAAAATTATTTGAAATTGTTTAAAGAGTAAGCACAAATCTCTACCGCCTCTGCCGTGACTCACCCAGTATATATATATATATATATATATATATATATATATATATACATACATACATACATAC
>JAHWXV010650251.1:0-11490 GCA_024586415.1 Phrixothrix hirtus
TGTGCTAAAACATCAAGTGTTTTTAACTCTGCTTGCTAATGTTGATGATTTAAAGGAAAGGATTACAGAATCGTGTAGGTCAATAACACCAGAAACATTATGGCATGTACAACAATCATTTTTAAACAGAATTGCAGCATGCGTAAGAGTCTGAGGTCGACATTTTGAGCAAAATTTACATTAGGTGTTTATGTAATAGATAATTAACATTTTGATTGATTTTTTTCCAATTAATTTCGTTTTCATTTTATATCTTACTATATTATGCTTTATTAAAAAAATTTCTTTGACAAAGGTGAATACCAATTTTACTTAATTATTGACAGTTGGAAGTATAACAAATCAGGTATATATATTTTTGTATTGGAATAGCGACTTATAAAAGTGTAAATTGGGTTGCCTATTTGGGATATTCAGGGTCGTCAATACTCAGTAATAGCCCTGTATATAAAGGAGAAATTCTGGAAACATTCTAGACTAGTAAGGAATAAAATTAGTTAAAATGCTAATGTAATAAATTCCAATGGCATGACTTGTTGCTGCAATCTTGAATGTATTTAGATACAGGTTGTAGAAATGGATCATTTGTAATCACATGTTAGTTAATGGAACCTTGTGGAATTGTTGCACTGCCCCCTCCTTTGCTCTTGTGATGGTTCTACTTTTGTTTCGAAAATGAAATCTGCATTTCAATCCATATGTGTAACCTCATTTCTTGATAAAAATGGCAGTTCACAGATTTTGACATTGTTAGAGTTCCTTTTAGATTCCAACTACACACCAGGATCTTGATACCAGCATCTTAAAACATTACCTCTAACATTACATACTACATGCCAATTAAGTTGGTCTAGACCGCAACTGAACTTTGATACAGCTAATTTTCTACCAGCAATTTTATAATGTGACTTCTGATAAGACTAGGCTTTCGTCATGAGGTAGTAAATGCTTTGCATACTTTGGCGATGATGGCGAAGTATGTGACATGCCTTCCCAATTTCTGGCTCTTATCGCTGAATTTCTTCTATGCCACTATATTTCTTTTTAAATTCAACTGCAATGCCATGGGACATTCGGACGTCTTTAGCAACACAATGTGGCAGGGGGTACTGCTTTGGTACATTGAATAGATTTCTACATTCTTCAGTGCTAAGATCAAATTGATATTTTAGGGGTAATAAATAGGTTGACATAAATTCGGTAAATGGCTGTTTAGTGATCTGTCTTCTACATTTTGTAACTCAACATGGTTCGTCTTTTATTAACATTTTTAATGTTCCAGTTCTGCATTCCTCCCAGCATATGCGGCTAACTGATTCATGTGAACTAGCTTGGGTTTTCCTTTGGGCAATTTCATTATTTAATATATTATCCTTTTTAGAAGTTTATACAGATATTCCCAGATCTTTGCAATTTAGAAGATAAAACTCATTGTCATGAGGCTGGTACAACCAAACTAAATGATTGGGTTGAAATCCTGCTGCTTTAGAAGTTATATCACAGTGGAATTTTTGGCAATCTGGATGATATTATGAACTCTCTTATGAATTGAATTTAGTTTCTTTCAAAGACTTTTAGAATATTTATTTCCAATAACCTCTTCGTCTACAGATTTAATACCAAACTCCAAATCACGTGGTAGTTTAATTTCATGCCCAAAGAATTCTAGCTGGAGTCTCTCCTGTTGTATCATTTACAGCTGACCGATATGCCATCAAGAACAGATGTATCGGTCTCAATCTCTTTGATGGTCTGAAACAACTTTTGACAAATATTTTTCCATCATTGGATTTATGTATTTCACTATGACTGTGAAACTGTGAATGAAGAGCAGTTGTTCTGATCTTGTGTATTTTCAACAGGTGGCCTAGAATGAAGCTAACAAAATTTCTTCATTCGTCAATGTAATTTCAATGGAATTCTGGAACTGCTAAACAGTTATTTCACCAAGTTTTCATTTACTTTAAATGCCTCTTGATTTGGTAGAGCGTATGCTTCTGTCCATTTACTAAAATAGTCCATCACAACTAGGATATATTCATTTCCTGCTTGTGAAAATTATTACACTTTCAAATGAGCTCTCTACATAATATTTCCTCATTGGTGCCTCTCACCTCTCCAATTGACCGTTCCCAGAAGCGCATATGACACATAGTCGCCACCATTCCTTAATATCATCCTTGCAGTTTACCTTATAAAATCGTTCACAGACCTTTTCCAGACTTTTTTTACTCCCTGATAAACATTATGCAGTTGACGCGAAACTTCTGCTACTCCATTTTTCACTTTCATCATCATTTTCCAAGGATCTTTTAAAATGACCATCTTGAACTTGCAAGGAATCTTATTGAGACCAATTTGCTTTAACAACAAAATTAAATGGATCTACTTCCTCCCCTCCTAGACTTTGACCATCATTGTTCCATTTTAATAACAACTTCAGATCTGGTCATCGTTGATTACCGACCCGAACCAAGAGCAATGTTGACAATCATCTGGGCAAGACTTTTAATTGCCTAAGTATCCTTGAACTGCTGTCATTATGTGATCGTCGTTATCAAATTTGATGCCTTGAATTCTTTCTTTTAACTTTAGAAATATATCTCTATCAGGTGAATATGATAGGTGAGTTATGAGTTCAAATCCAGCATTGTGAATTGCGTACAAAGAAATAAGACTTCTATGTGCTAGAGCATTGTCCTGATTAAAGAGAATTCAACAACGTTCCTCTTATCTTTTATTTAAAGCAATCACGAAATTTATTGATTAATATGGCATAATACTAGCTTGTGTGGCCACGTTCCAAGTAATCAATTATAGAATTCCTTCAGATCCCAAAAAATTGTAGGCATAATCTTACCTGCTGATGGTCCAGCACTTTTTGCCTGTTCGCAAGTTATTCTTCTATATCGAAATATCCAAGACCAATTCTTTACTATCCGATATGAAAGAGTATCATCTCCAAGTACACTAACTATATATTCATGAATTTCTTTTATGTTAAACTGTTATTCTATAGGTATTTAGTAACAACAAGAAACTCGTCTTATCTTCATTTATATTTTTACTTAATATAACTTATTAACAAATAAAGCTACTAAAACCAAAATTGGCATATTGTTTGACAGACAAACAATAAATATGTCATGTTGTTATGGAAACTTTATTTTGACACCTAGTTAGGGACAATACTTGTATATACATCAGTAAATAAAGAGTAAAAAGTATTTCTGTTGTTATATTGAAGAAAGATTAGTTTAATAATTAATTTAAATTCAAATTTACTTGTCCAAAACAATTCTTATATGTTGTACAGATTTGGAATTTTAAGCTTCAATGTAGTATAAGTATTTAAAAAAAACTGTATTTTATAACTAAATAATTTTTATTAACAAAATATGCATTAAATTGTAAAATTAAATTATGTTAAGTTGGCAAAACTGCAATTTCCGGAGGTAGCTGAGGTTGATGCGGATTATTTTTCAATAACCATTCGGCCAAATATACAACAGGATCTGCTGGTTTAACTTTAAGTACTTCTGCTAATCCATTTGATAGAGTGGTATTTATATATAAGTTACAGTAATCACAAACTTTAATTTCTTCAGTTATAATGGGTTCAATTATACCTATATAAAAATTATATTAAAACTATTTAAAAGATGAGATTATATTTACTTTGTGGGTTAACGTATCTGTTTTCTTTACAAGCTTCCGTTAGATTTTCAGATGCATGTACCGCATCTGGAATTGCATCACGTAAGCCAAATCTTACTCTCATACTCATGGGAAAGAACCATTCTGATCGTAAAAGGCGCCTTGGCCCAACCAATTGCTTCCATTTAGATACAACATCTAATCCTCCTAAACATAATGATAGTATTGGGCCTACACTCATTTTGACAACAGTATGAGGAAAATTTGGACTTCCGTAATATTTGGCATATATTTCTGAAGCTTGTTCTGGTGTTAAGTGAATCTGTCTTTTCTGAAAAAGAATTTTATTACTTAAGTTTGTTATTACTAGAGAAAATCATAATATGTGTATAGAATATTTTTAAGAGCCTTAGTATTAGAAAAGTAATGCCTACTGCCAAGGGTGAGAACAAAATAAGACAAATTATGTTACAGCAGATACCTTTTGGCATGCAGAATGAAAGATTTATAAATTTTTTTCTAAATTATATAGCTTTTAAAATATTTTTAACAAAGGTTTTGAATCCGACCATGTTTTGTGCTGGGTCACTGCAGATAACAAGAGGTGACTATCGACTGTATTTTTATACCAGTTTCTGTATGACGTATTTGGTGTTGTCTTACATACTTGCAACCGATCAAATAATAGTATAAAATGTCGAAAAGTTTGCTTTACTTTTTTAATTTTTTTGTCTATTTCAATTTTACTATAAGTTTTTTTAAAGTAAATATCAGTACTTTTCTTAATATCATTTAATGAGTGCATGGGCTAAGCTGTAAACTGAACGGTATATTCTATGGGCTGATTTCACAACAAATAAATCTGCAGTTAATTAAACTGACGTTAAAATTTAATCTTCGGTAGATAATTTTATATTTCACCAACATGAGCACAGTTTAGTTAGTTAACTGTAGATTTAGTGCTGAATGCACCACACTTTCTAATTTGACATGTTTTGATAGTTTTTACTGCCTATTTATTGTCGTGACTAAATAACTCGATAAATAAAATAAATATCATGAACTTTTTATAGCAATTAGTATTCAACAATTAACCAATTTTACAAAATCTATCTTTACCTACGTTTGTGATGAGATGAAGTGTTACAACGTTTAAACCTTTGATTATTTAATATAAACTTGATTTTATTAAATCGTCAATTTATAATGGAAGGCTAATTTCTAACAAAATTCGTTAGTTTAATTTAACAAATATGGAGTCATTAATTGTTATTAAGCAAAGAGGAAAGTACTGCTAATGTCCAGTGGGTATAAGATATGCAAAATAGCAACACAAAATATCTGTTATCTAGACATTTCAATAATTACTTGCTTGAATGTAACAACTTTAAAGTTTATAAATCTCTTATTAAAATTTTAACTGAAAAAAATTAGTCAATGCATTTAAATTAGTTAATTCTAGCTTATTTCAATGAAACAAAATGGGCATATTTAACAGTAAATTAAATTTAATATTGAGTTAAAGATCTATCGTTGGTGAAACTGGCCCTAGATAATTTATTTTATTCAAACAGATAAAATACAAAAATAATGAACACCAACTTGTATTGCATTTAAAATACATTTATGCATAAAACATTAATAAATTTATTATTTTTGCAATGCTCGACACAAACAATCATCGCTCTATACCCATCGATAACGTAATCCAATGCAGCTCCCTTAAAAATGGATAAAATTAAATGGACTTTTCAGTATATTAGTCAGAAAGAACCCAGAATTTGGGACAGTATTGTTTTTCTTTAAATATTTATACTTTTTATTATGAGAGGCAAATAAGTTAAATTTTGTGTTGTCAAGATTTGTTCCAAATTAAGGAATGTGCTTATATCAAAAATAAAAAAGCAGTTGAAGAATTACGAAATACAATTTCTAATCCAGTAAACTGTGCCACCTGACTGGGAAACCCTTACAATGATTGCTATGCATAGGCATACGCATGGCATTTTATAATCGGCAACACATAAAGCAATTCAACGTTGTATTTTAATTTCGAGAGTGATTTGTGATTGTTCAGTGTGTTGTTTGCAAGTAGTGCTTCAGTGAATATATTTAAACTAAATTAACTTAAAAATGGGAATATTAAGATGTAACCTAAAAATGTTTCTTTTTAATTATTTTAAATGATTTTCGGTAATGTTCCTTTCGTAAAACAGGTCAATTTGTTGGTAGAATGTTATTTATTTAAGAAATGTGCGCATATATGCAAGTTAAGTGCTTATAATATAGTTTTTTCTAAATATACAGGGTGTTTCAGATAATATGACATTCCTTTTAAAGGCAGGCCCTAATTAAAAGCAATATGAATACTAAAAATTCCTTTTTTTTTAATAATGACGAGTCGACTCTGCACATGCTTTCAAATATACAAATATGATCGAGTAAGTGTTTCTTACTAAATAAACATATCCGTAGTAGAGCAGAATTGTATGATACATGTTTATTTTAACTTTTGAAGCACGCATAAAAACAAGGCTGTAAAATGATACACCTTTGTAAATGTCAGTGACCGATATCTTGATAAACGAAATTATGCCAATTTACATCAGTTACTAGATGCGTTTCGTTGTCTAACCAATGTTTTAATAATAAAAACTAAATTGCAAATTGTGCCCATCTACACCTTGTTTAATTGATTGGTTCTTTTATATTAATAAAATTGTGCACAGATACTTACAGAGGTATGATTCAATTAATATCGATTTAAATACTGTAAAATGAAAAATTACATTAAGAGAAATAAATCTATAAGCGAATTAACGTACTTTAACATTTTTAATTATTTGTAGTTTCGAATGCAATTTCACAAAAATGATACTAAAGGTATTTGTAATAACGTAGCTGAAATTTTTAAGACAATCTAATTGGCCATTTAGGTAATTAATATGTATCCGAAGAAAATGTCAGGGATAACTGTTTTGAAAGTTTTAAAACGTAAGGTAATTAATTACATTAAGTCTAAAGATATCAACTATTACAATATTCCTCTAGTATCACTTTCTCAAAATTGGTTCTGAAACAGCATATAAAACAATGTTTGATTATTCTAAATCGAATTGAGTAAATTATTGTGCTATCCCTCTGAATACTGTTACAAAACCAACTAGAAAAATCTAAAATAAGTGAAAGTGTTTAAAGTATTTTTATTTTAAGTGTAGGATGATGTGACGCAATTTCAGAAATGAAAATCTACTTTTAGGTGTAAAATTAAAAAATGTCAATAAATAATTGCTTAAGCTATCTTTACATTTAAACACATTTTCTTAGCACGATGCATGACTAAACACTACTATTATCATTATCAGTTATTAATAAATAACTTGTTCAAAATTGTTAAAAAATTGTATACATTATTTCTAAATTCTTTCAATTGTGTAAAAGAACAATCCCCTTATCCTGTTATTTATTATAATAAACAAATTGAAATGTACTGCTACAGCTGAAAAGCGCATGTTACTGTAACTTGATGCTGTTATGTAGGTCAATTATAATTTTATGAATGATTTAACAGTTTTAGTCTGAATGCAACCATAGGCGGCTCGTTGTACATAATTAGAAACAAAGAACCCTTTTGTACTCGTATTGCTTTTAATTTTACGTTTATTTGGTGTCTGTATGCTCTACTTACAGCCCATAAAAGGAATGTCATATTATCTTAAACACCCTGTATGTATGCAATTAAAGATAGCAAATAAAATTTTAATAACAAATATATACTTTAAATGCCTAATTGCACGACGAGTCATTGTTAGAAATAAGTGGATGCTAAAATGTGATCAAATTTTACGGTAATTTTTGATTTTACAAAAGCTGTATAATAAAATAATTTTTCAATTCAAACGTAATAATTATAGTATGGGATCATTTAAATTTCAATTCTGTTGAAAGTATTAACTTTGTGATTGAACGCGACCAAAAATATACTTTTCGAAAATTAAAATTGCGCAAGTCGGTTGATAAGATGTTAACAAGTGAGATAAAGCCAATATCACTAATGTTAAATTATTAATTAAAATTTCTTTATCTTGTGTAAACTTAATTTGTTTTGTATGTATCGACATATTATTAAAGGAATTACATTTATTTTAAAACAAAACTCTATAGAAATATTCATCAAGTTTCTTGTGGCGTATGAAAGAAAATCATGTCTTAGCTTATTCCATTCTGTCATAATTATCTGTCAAATTAACAGTTTGATTTTGGCATGTTTTGTTATTAATTGGTGTTTTAATTACATGTGTGTGTGTGTGTGTGTGTGTGTGTGTGTGTGTGTGTGTGTGTGTGTGTGTGTGTATGTGTGTGTGTGTGTATGCGTATGCGTGTGCGCGTGTGTGTGTGTGTCTGCGTATGCGCGAGGGTGCACGTGCATGCGAGCGGGCGGACAGGCGGGCGTGCGTGCGTGGGTATGTGTGAACACGATAACTCGAAAACTAAAAGGCGTAGATACACAAAATTTTATATTTGGGTTTGTATCCATGAGAGCACGTGACTGCAACATTTTACTAAAGTAGGATAACCGGAAGTGCCACTTTACTTTTGTCATTTTTTGGTTTTTTGAGTTTACCTCGAAATCGGCTATAACGATTTTTTTTAAAATCTAGAATATTTCTTAGAAATTTAATTCCCTTTAACACAATCTAAATCGAGTAACCGGAAGTACCTTTACTATTAACTTTGAATAAAATAACTAAGGAATTAAAAATTCTAGTTAAATAAATGTTTGAGGTTATAATCACCTGTGATCAAAATCAAGAATTTGGTTAAAATCTAATAACCGGAAGTACCACTTTGTCATCCTTAGATATTTTCCGAATATGTATTTGTTTATCGCGAAATCGAATCTAACGATTTTATTAAAATTTACCTATATTTCTTAGATATTTAATGCCCTTGTGTATCATCTAGGGGGTTCCTCAGAAAATTTTCCGTAAATCGGGTAACCGGAAGTACTTTTACCATAAGCTCTCAATAAAATAACTATGAAACTAAGAGTCCTAGCTAACTGAAAATTTATATTTGAGGTCGTAACACCTTTGTGTGCAAAATAAAGAATTTGGTTAAAATCGAATAACCGGAAGTACCACTTTATTTCTGGCATTTTTAGGCATTTTCCAAATTTTTCGTTTTTCGCGATTTTCTTGACATCAGCTCTAACGCTTTTTTTTAAACTTAGCTACTTAATTTCATTTTATTTGAAAAACTCAGTTTCTGTAATAAATCTTTGAAAATCGAGTAACCGAAAGTATTTAAAGTAGTAGTTTTGAACATTATATCTCAAAAACTAAACATCATATAAAAATGAAAAACTATATTGGAGTTTACCATCTTCCATACAAAAGACGGCAAGAATTTAGTTAAAATCTAATGTCCACAAGTGCATATTCTTGCGATTTTTAAGTTTTTTTGCGATTTTCTTGAAAACGGCTATAACAATTATTCCAAAGATTGCTGTGATTCTTATGTCTTTGATGTCTTTTTACGTGAACTTAGCGATTTCCCTGAAAAAATACGTTGAAGCGAGTTGTCAGAGAAAATCTCTGGGGTTAAGCGGCGTTTTGCGTGTAGTAACTTGGATGGGTGACCGTTCCAATTATCGTTAGCAAAATAAACGTAAATAATATTTTAATTATTTGTGAACATTTGCATATCTATATACATAAGAGACAGTCGTGTGTTGTCTCACACCAGATTTTTTAGCTTCATCAAAACAACTAGAAGTACCTACAGTAATATTAAATAACTTACATGTTACAAGAATTAAATAGAAAGATTAACTAAGAACATTAACGTATTAAATATGGTTTAACTAAGAGCATATTAAAAATATTTAGATGTCACAAATAATATAATGTTAGGAAAATTGTTTAACAATGTCTTCATGTTTTAAAAGGTTTTAAATGATAAATTTACAATTAAGTTTATGTATTATAAAATGTTTGTGTTCCTATGTTATAAAATGTTTGTAATACATGAACATAATAACCATAAACTTTTAATTTGTAAACTTTTTAAACATGTAGACATTGTTATATAATTTTCCTAACATGATATTATTTTTAATAACAGTAATAAAAATTTTAATAAATATGACAAATTATATTCGGCTGTTACGTTGCTATATCATCTAACAGAAATCTATTGCTTCTCCAGATTAACTAGATAAATAAAGTAAGTTTAAAAAAAGAATAACACTTCACAAAAATAGTAATTATATGTTTTTATAGTAAGAAAATAAGAAAAAAAATCTATAAGACAGACAACCGTCGGTGAGACTGGAACGCTCGACCCCAGCGCAAAAAAAAGCTTGCATGCCGGGCCTTCGTCTTCTCATCCACTGCGCTTCAGTAATAGTAGACGTTCCATCTCGACTTAATAACAGGCATATTTTTGTGAGCACAAATTTACAACGAAATTTATCAAAAACGAAGACCCATTGACGTAAACCCTTTTAGGGTTTTCATACTGCATATATAAGTTACCGAACGAGCTATGACTCGTACGGAAATCGAATTCACAATTGGCGGCATCTCCTTGTTAGATTATCCAAATCACTTATAAAATTAATATTTTTATTTTCATTCGTAATGTGACACACATTCAAAACGGTTCTTCACTTCAAGTTTGATTCAGTCACTAACAACTTAACATCACTGTAATTAATTCTATGACCAATGTACAGATAAAGTAGAATTAGACTTCAAGTTATAATCAGTCCTGTGCTGCTATATTCTATTTTTTAATTTTTGTGTCGTTTGGTCGATATACAAATGTTCACAATTAGTACAAGGCATACAATAGACCAAACCTGATTTATTTAATAATGGAGTGAAATTTTTGACATTTGATGAAACAGAATTTAAATTGTCAAAATTAAATGTAGCTATCTGATAGGTATGAAAAGGTTTTGCGTAATAAATGCGTTAATCCAAAAATATAAAGAACATTGTTAGATGAATTATTTAATTTCTTATTAATAGCCAAGTGACTAAAAATTAATTTATTTAAAAAGGCGGAAGGAAATCGCTATCGCGTAGTAAAAAATAGACTTTTTGAAGATTTAATTAATTAAGGAAGAATGAAAAAATTTTCAATTACCTATATTATTTAATGCAAAAACGAAATTAACTTTGTGGTGAAGAAAAAGATCAGAATAGTAATTAGAACTGCTCGAACTTAGTGGGTACCAATCAAAAACGTTGACATTATTATCATTTCAGATAGGTAACTCTTACAGTGTTTCCAATGTATGTATGTATATGCACTAACCAACACGAAATGATGTAAGTGTATTTGAACAGTTCAGTTTATAATTTTAATAATGCACTACACCGAAGCTTCTGCTCGATTTATGATCAAAGTTTATACTTCCACGACACTACTATTAAAGTAATAAGTATTGGCGGTTCACTTTCTATTCTTGTATTTCAGAAATTAATATACCGAGTTAGATCAAACCTAGTTTATTTTGATAACAGTTAAGTTTGGTATAAGTATGCTGAATTTCAAAATTTTCCAAAGTTGCATTCGCTGGTAAATGTAAAATATGTTCTACAAAATCTGGTATGAGACAACACACGACTTTCTCTTACACATTTTAAATTTAATTTGAAGTTATTGACGTTAGTAACTTTCCTATACACCTAAATTGTAAACTTTAAAATTTATTTAAAAGTATAAATAATTCATCCATTCATAATTTCCATTATACATGTACTAAGAGTTTTATAATTAAATTTTGAGATCATTTAAAACAAAAATAATTTATAGATTTAA
>JAHWXV010650288.1:0-13786 GCA_024586415.1 Phrixothrix hirtus
TTTTGTTCATTAATTAAATTTGACACAAACATGAATAAAATTGTCTATCCGTTACTGGATTGAAGTAAGTTTTTCCAGCGGACGTTATTACGTGAACAAAAGGGGATTGGTTGTCGGATTTCCCGAAGAGGTTGAGCTAATTGAAAGATCGAAGAATGTCACGTACTCGTAATCCCCGTGATTTGCGACTTCAAAGAAACAGTGGGGCCTATGACTTCGACTTACTATCATACTTTATACTGCCTCATCGAACCCTAATCTTCACTTAGGAATCAGACAGGTAATCGACATGGACCCCAAAAATAATTTACCTTTAACGATAGTAGACTGAGTTTGCAATAATTCAGCCGCCGGTAAATAACCAGAAAGGGTAGCTTGTCGATTATTTGCTTAAAACTTATTTCTAAGTGTACACACATAGAAGAATGCGACTTCTTTTCGTAACGTTCGATACTCTACTGCCTGTTAATGGAAGTTATCGCCATGAAATTGCAGAGGGAGGGGGATCGGTGGTTAACATTTATTTTTAGAGGAATAAACATTCTCACGGGAAAGCTGATATTGTATTTTTTTTAAGAAAAAGGCCCTATGTTTTTCCGAAACGTGAACTGAGATTTTTAAATATTAATAAATGTTGTTAAAAATGGATTTGTAAAATTTAAAAATTTACTTTTGTAATTTTGATATAAAAATAGTACTGGTAGTTCACCAATTAGGTTTTACTCTTAATTTACTTATGTATATATACCGGGTGTTTCTAAAGAAATGACAAATGTTGGAAGAATATTGGACGCGCTTACATCGCTTCGTATCATAGCAACTGTTTCGGACTCGATTCGCAATTCAAGTTATAGAGTCTTTGATTGCTGTTTGTTGACTTTCAGATTTTCAACTGTTGATCCCGTTAAAGTAGTTATTCCTGTTGATGGCGCCAAATGGGATGAAATTCTGAAGAAGAACACTAAGATACCTGGTATTTTCTTTTTGTTTCGGCCATACTACGGAATCGATTTCTTGAATTCGAAGGGCCAAGTCACTTGGCGAGCAGGTTGGCTTCGTATCAACAGCAGTTGCGGATACGATCTTCAACGCGTGTATTAGGATTTTTGATTGCTAATTGGTGACTTAGAACTATGCTTCAGCTGTTAGCCCCGATAAAAAAATTTTCCCTACACTGGTGATCTCAAATGGGACGAACTTTTGCAAAGGAGTACCAAAATACCAAGTCATTTCTTTTTGTTTTGACGTTACTGCAGAACTCTCTGAGGTCGGTTTCTTGAGTTTAAAATGTCGAATAAGTTAGCTTGGTATCATAGCAATTCGATACCTAATTCAAGTATTACAATTTTTGAGAACTGTTTAATAGCTCGCAAGTAATTTTAAGCAGTAGGACCCACTGAAGAATAAAATTCTTGCGAATAAAAATTGTCTTACAGCATAGCCATGACTTGTTTCAACTTGTTTCAAGCTTAGGCTTGTGTTAAGAAGAAGGAAGAAGAGATTTTGATTTCTAAGTGGTTAAGTGGGATGACCTTGAAAACAAATCACAAAACCTTATAAAAATATTCCTGCTGTCAATCAGACAATTTCAAAGACAAGGATGAAGATATTAATGGCTTGCGTATTGCTTGTAATAACATTAAAAGTAATTTACTCAACTCTTCAAAGCATATAAATGGAACTGAAGGTAAAGAATTTCACATCTAAAAAAAAAGTAATACTGAAGACTTAGAAAATTGGAAAAATCTGAAAACTGCAAGAAGATGAGGGCATAACCCTTAATTGTGCGTCAGAACTTATTAAATGCTTTTGGTCGTAATGATTATGTGCGTATTACATTCGAAGAAGTTGTGCCGACTCTTGCGCTCTAGGAAAAATATTTTAGACAGTTTGACGTCCACAGATATGAGATCGTAAGTAATTTTTTCTAAATTTGCTTGGTGACTTAGTGGGTGGCATATTTTCGTCGAAATTCAAACAACACGGGTTCTATCAAGCCGGGAAAAAAAACTTTAAAACTTCTTCTCGGCGAGGAAGTAAAAATCCATACCAAATTCGGCTAAATCCTAGTACAAGTAGCTGCAGGGAACACAATAAATTAATTCTAATCAGTATTTTTTACAAAATTCAAATTTGAGAGGATTTGTGATTTGAAAATAGATATTCTAAATTCCATTTCAAGTTTACACCACAATAAGCATACAAGTGACCGCGCATAAAAATTGTGGTAAATCAGAAATAGCAGAGCACGACTAGTTTTTTTTTGTTAGTTGCATGTATATATTCTTATACGAGATGCACGAATGCGGTTAGACATTTGTTTGCGTAGTACCGTTATGCTTTTAAGCAATCAGAACCAGTTTCTTCTTTGATAGAGAAATAAATTATAGTGCATAGATTTAAGTTGGCAGCAACATAAAGCAAGTTCCTACTTCCCTACTTCCCCTGCCGCGTTTTCCAATAAACTCATATAAATCATTTTCAATTGAATAAAACATACTCGAAGAAAATCTTGTTTTATATTTGTTCCTTGGTAAAATATAAAAGAGGATCAAATTTTAGATTAGGTAACATGTTTTAAATATTTTTTGTGTCATCTTGTTCAACAACTTCTTAAGCTGTAAGAAGTCAGATACTGTTATTCAAACAGTGACATTGATGATTAATTTAAATTACAACTTGGAAAAATTTGACATAGTAATTTTACGTACCGGTATGTTAAGCTTAGATTCAAACCTTTAACCATTTATGAAAATATAATTTTGGCGTCACGCATTTCGAAGAGAAACTTTTCTTCTTCGTAAACATTATTTCGTTAATAGGTACAGCAATATATTCATTAGTAACGAACGATTTCTTCTCAACTCTGTTAAGAAGTACAGGGTGCGGCAGAAACATTTGGACGATTTAAATTTGCAAAATCTACGCAAACTTATTTATTTCGAATCACCAACAGATTTACAATTTACAACTAATTATAATTCAACACATTTATTTCTAATAGATATTTCAAAGCACAATTTATTTTTATATATCTTTGTACACAAAATCAATTTCAGGACTAACCAAATTTAGATGTGCTGATCTATTTATACTAAAACTGCAATTAGAGAGCCTGCACATTGATTCAATATCAATTGGTAATTTGATCTATATCCATGATTCATCGCGGCAGATTCCTTTGGGCGACAAATCTCATTACTAATTTTATTACATCATAATTCATATTTATTAATTAAACACTTGGTCTGGGAACATACGTTGTGTTTTAATGGGAAGTGGTCGGTTTTATAGTGTGTTTAAACAAGGGATAACTTTTTTCTTCCTTTTTTCCATGGTGAAACCCGGCGTGGGTTTATACATGGGAGCTTCTTTAGCACCCGCCTCCCCTTAAAGAGAACGGGTGGTCTCTCGTGTGCGGCTTAACTGTCCATCTGACGCGCCATTTCTCTTATGCTTGTACCTTGGTGTTTCGCAAGTCTCTCTATCATGTTAATTCTTCTCGTCGTTGCACTCCCTATTAGATCTTCTGCTTTCAGTTGCCTTCGAAGATCCTCGTTCCTCATGTAAAATGGTGCGTTTGAGGCCAATTGTAGCAGCCAGTTCTGTGTTTGGATCATTGTGTTCGTCGTCGAATCTGTCTTGTTAGCCCACAGCTCTTCTCCATATGTAAGTGCTGGGAGGATAACCATCTTTATGATTTTCATCTTCGTCAAGAGATTTAGGTTGCTTTTGGGGCCTAATAACCCATATAGTTTTAGCGCGTTTTTCCTTGCGATGTTTGCCCTCATATTTGTATGGAGTTTGATGTTTAAGTTTTCGTCTAGAGAGCCGGAATATAAAACAAATCCATGGAGTACATTCCAAAGATAATGCGTAAAATCGGTATTTGCGTTTACGGTTGGAACGGTTGGAATTTTTCGCTTCACAACAACCTGTGCGAGAAAAGCGAGTTGTTTATCAGAAAGTGCATCAAATGCTTATTAGACAGCCGGAATATAAAAGAAATCCATGGAGTAGATTCCAAAGATATTGCGTAAAATCGGTATTAGCGTTTACGGTTGGAACGGTTGGGATTTTTCGCTTCACAACAACCTCTGCGGGAAAAGCGAGTTATTTATCAGAAAGTGCATCAAGTACTTGCTAGACAACCGGAATATAAAAGAAATCCATGGAGTACATTCCAAAGATATTGCGTAAAATCGGTATTAGCGTTTACGGTTGGAACGGTTGGAATTTTTCGCTTCACAACAACCTGTGCGGGAAAAGCGAGTTGTTTATCAGAAGGTGAATCAAATGCTTACTACACATCCGGAATATAAAAGAAATCCATGGAGTACATTCCAACGAAATTGCGTAAAATCGGTATTAGCGTTTACGGTTGGAATAAGGGATCACTTTTTTTTTCTTCCTTCTTTTTCCATGGTGAAACCCGGCGTGGGTTTATACATGGAGCTTCTTTAGCATCCCCCTCTCCTTAAAGAGAACGCGTGGTGTCTCGTGTGCGGCTTAAGTGTCCATCTGACGCGCCATTTCTTTTATGCTTGTGCCTTGGTGTTTCGCAAGTCTCTTTATCATGTTAATTCTTCTCGTCGTTGCCCTCCCTATTAGATCTTCTGCTTTCAGTTGCCTTCGGAGATCCTCATTCCTCATGTAAAATGGGGCGTTTGAGGTCAATCGTAGCAGCCAGTTCTGTGTTTGGAGCATTGTGTTCGTCGTCAAATCTGTCTTGCTAGCCCACAGCTCTTCTCCATGTGTAAGTGCTGGGAGGATAACCATCTTTATTATTTTCATCTTCGTCAAGAGATTTAGGTTGCTTTTGGGGCCTAATAACCCATATAGTTTTAGCGCGTTTTTCCTTGCGATGTTTGTCCTCATATTTGTATGGAGTTTGATGTTTAAGTTTTGGTCTAGTCTTATGCCTAAGCATCTTCCAGTTTTTCTGTCTTTCTGTTGGTCCATGTAGTTTATCTTCCCTTTTTCCCTCGTGAATTTTATATATTCTGTTTTTTTGGTATTTAAAGTTATCTTCCACTCTTTACAAAATTCTTGCCAATTGCCATATCGCCGCCATTGTTTGCGTATGACTGGAGAATATAGCAGTGCCGTCGGCGAACTGGAAGACTTTTAGTCCTTTTGTACCTTCGAACTTTACTACGTCGTTTACAAAAATATAGAAAAGTGTCGATGATATGGGGGACCCTCGCGGGAGGCCTTCCTCGGTTGTTTTGATGGCTGATACAGTAGAGCCTGAAAGGATCTTTGATTCAGGAATGCTCCTGCAAACTTAATTATGTCTGCTGGGATTTTCATTTTTACCATCTTTAGTAGGATTGCATCCTTCCACGTTCTATCGTAGGCTTTCTCGACATCGTATAAGCCTACGTATGTTTTCCGTCTCGCATTTATGTCCTTATATATATGGCTTGTTATATTGGCGGCTTGTTGTATCGCTGCTAAATTGCTCCAAATTGATTAACTGTTATTAGGCCTTTGGACTCCACGTAATTTTATATGTTTTTGTCAGCAAAGTATTCCGTTATTTTGGCCATTCCGTTGAGGAGGCTTATCGGCCGTCTGTTAGCTGGGTTGGCCGGATTTTTGTCTTTTTTTGGAATTATGATGATTATTGCTTTTCTCCATGACTCTGGATAATGTCCTGTTCTAAATACCGCGTTTTGTTATTTTTTGTAGGATTTTCCCCGGTAGTACGTTTAATGTCCTATTTGGAATTCCGTCCAAGCCGGGTGCTTTGCTGGATCTGAAACTTTTGATTTTTTCTTTAAGATCTTCCAGTGAGAGTTGCAGTGGTTTGACTGCTATAACTTTTGCAATATTTTCAGTGTTCTTTGACGATAATCTAACTTGAATTTAGAATTGATTTTCCAAATTTTGCTTATAGCTTCGGCTTTATCCTTGTCCGTGTAGTGTAGCTTGTTATTATACTCGATGGGAACATTCGGATCCCTTTCCATCTTGCATTTTTTCATGGACCTCCATAGGTTGTTTTGGCGCTCTTCTTCCATGTCCTCCAGGAACTGGTTCCAATTTTCCCTTTTCCTTCTTGGAATCGTATGCTCTACTTCCTTTCGCTTTGTTTCAAGAAAATTTTTGCCTTTTGGATTTCTGTATTTTGCCCAACTCTTTTTGATTGCGTTCTTTTCTATGACTTTTTCTTTCCCGTTATCGATCAGTCCCCATCTGTTAATTTAGGTTTTGGGTATGGATTTTTGTAATTCCTCCTGTATGGTAGTTGTTAGTCGCTCGACTGCTCTTTCAATTTCTAGTTTGCAATTGCTCTCCGTATATGGTGTGAATGACTCTATATTAAATGCAAATGTTAGCCAATTGGTTTTTACCCGTTCGGCCCTGTATTCTTTTTGGTTATTTCCGTAGACTTCTACAATCATGAGGAAGTGGTCCGTGTTGAGTGCATGAGTCATTGTTGACGTTACCTTCCACTTAACTTGATGTACTATGCCGATGTCGATTATGTCTCCTCATCCTCCTGTTGGTTTGGAGGTTGCATCTTTGTAACGTTTTGCCATTTATGTTTGTGCTCCTGCAATCCCATGTAATGTTTTTGGCATCCAAGTCCGCCGAGATGAAGGAGAGTCCAAATCTTGTTAGGGCTATCAGGTCTTCTTGTGTTATTTTGTAGCTTAGTGGGTTGTATGTCGCTATAATTTTTGCTATATCAGTGCCCATATTAATCGCGACCCCGACTGCTTCTAGTTTTGATGCATCTTTGTTAATGATAGTTGTGAGGGCCTTTGCGCACATAGTTTTGTAAACCGCTATGGCAACGCCTCTACCTCTTCTCCTTCCCTCTCCGCCCTTGATAGGTTGAAACCTGAAAGCCATAACTTGTCGCCTTGTTAAGGTGTATTTCTGTCAGGATTGCTATTGATATTTCGTTATCTCTGAGGAACTGTTCTAGTTCATTCCTCTTGTTATTTATACCGTTCGCATTCCAGATGATGAGTTTAAATATGGTTTTATTCATTGTGGTGTCGCCCCTTTAATCAGTTGATTGAGGATAGTTGGTATCATTTTACTGAGGGTCTTTTCTAAAGCCGATAACATTTTTGGTGATAGCTCTTCATTCGTTGCTGAAGAGTCTGGTTTTAGTTCTCTCCGCGTAGGAGATCCCTGGTTTTATTTCTTTCCGACTCTTCCACCTTCTTTCGTTTTAAGCACTCTGGATTTTAGGGGCACTATTTAAAATTTGCAGGGTGTTGCCCCCACAGTTACAACATTTCGTTGTTGAATTTGTTTTCAGATCACACTTGAATGTCTTTAGCACACTTCAGGCACCTATATGGTGCTGAACACCTGTAGGAGACGTGCCCGAATAACTGGCACCTAAAGCACTGCGTCACTTTTGTTGGGCGCCCTTTTGCTTCTACGGTTACTCTCAATTCAAGCACTTCCTTTAAGTTGAAAATTTCTTTTCCTTTTGCTGTTTTGGGGCCGTTTACTAATATTAATAGGCATTTTCGAGTTCTGTTTCCCAGTCGTTTAATTAAGTTTATTTCGTACCCTTTTTCCGTCAGTTCATTGAGTATTTCTTCTTCAGTTATTCCCTCAGGGGTACCTCTAATCACAACCTTTAACTCCTGTTCTTCTAGGAGTTGGAAGGTGTGACAGGGCTCCTCCATCTCTTCTAGTATCTTTCTTAGCATGCGAGATTCTTTCGGAATTTCTGTAAACATTTTGATTCCCTCAGGCGCGTCCATTGCTTTAGTTAATGCAATGTTGTTATTCTCAACTACTAACTTAATTTGGGCGTATGATTCCTCATTCCGCAATACTATGGGTGGTGGCCTCTTTATTTTTTGTACCTGTGAAATTAGTGGTTCACTTACGTTTCTAGCTGAGATTTTCAATGGTGGGAATTCCTCTATGTCCTCCGGTGGGCTGTGCGTCCATTCTGATCCCTGGGTGTACGGGGTCTGATGCGTTTTCATTATTTGTGATGTCGACTCTTCTCCATCTTCTTAGGTTTTCTTTCTTTTCAGTAATTTGTCATGAAAGTGGTCTTGGTATTCTTTTGAGTATGCAAGCTTGTGTCAGTTCTTCCACTAACCTTTGGATGCCATCTTCAACGTTCTTGATCACCTCTTTGTATGTTTCGATTTCCCTCATCGTTTTTTAGATTTTATCTTCGTAAGATCTGGTGGAGTTCATTCTGGATATCAGTAGCTTTGGAGAAAGCTTAGGCATTTTTTTTCTTTCGGAGGATCTAGCTAGGAAGTTTCGGATTTTTAGTCAACGGCAAGCTTGAGGCTAGCCTGGGGGTCTGAATTTAATTAGCTAGCGAGAGGAAGACGAGGAAAAGAAGGCGATGCTTTGGGGAAAGCTTAGGCATTTTTTTTCTTTCGGAGGAGCTAGCTAGGAAGTTTCGGATTTTAGGATGTCGTTATTCATCACACCATGCTACCCTTCGCATTTGGATACGGTGAGTTTGTTGCACCCGACCCACTTAGTCTACGAGTAAGGGACCTAAGATACAACTCGCACACTTGTCCGAAGCTAACCTCAAAACACGTCTGTCCTCTAGGACAGCTCCAAAACGACTAACGGATGACAAAACGAAAACTGCGCAAATGCTATCAGAAACAGTTACATTGTTCTCCATGTTTCCAGCCTTTGAAAACCATTAAAGACATTCTGTAACGATTCAAAACTTTTTGCAATTCACAATGATAGAATTTCAGTAGAATGAAGTAAAATCGCACACTAAAACTGGCGATGAATACTGAGTAAATTAGGTCCGTTTAGCCGGGCAGCGTTTTTGTCTATTGGCTGAAATTCAAATTCATCCAAACAATAATCAAAATCGCTGTTCCAAAGCTGGGGTGGCTAAGGGTGCCCATTGATTTCCAAGTTTGGCAATATTTCCTTATTTCCAAGGCCGTTCCCATATATGACTATATTTCAAGTAGGTAGGCTATAACTCAGCTGTTATAAGACCTAAGACATGTTATTAACGGACGTGTTTTCCCAATCTTTTAAACCATGGAACTTCTAACCCAGGCATCCCCTTAAAAGAAATTCCTCTTTAATAGTTTATGGGATAGTTAGTATGTCAAGCATTAACTCAGCGACTTCCAAACCACCAAGGAGGAACTGACATAATCTAATACTCAATGCAGAGTAGTACTGAACTGGTTATCTAATTCTGAGCCAGTGGGCTCTCGCCAGAAGGATTTCTTAAAGCCACTGTCGGTTAAGTCTGGCAGTTGTTGCTGTTGTTTTGACACCACTGTGTATATTGTTATTTTAGTGTTACTTTGTGTGCAGACTGTCTCGGATATAAAGAGCATTATTTGATACACGTATACCCAGGCCCTTTGTAAACATAAATCTGTAAAAATTTTTAATCATATAAAAAAAAGTATATGTAAATTTTCGCGTAAAAAGCTATCATGGATACAGGCCCGTATATCTTTTACTATTAAATATACTCTTAAAAACATAAACACCACTGTTTTTGATGACAAAGCATCAGTTTACATCTAGTATGAATGTACTTTTTCGAGTCAAGGCCGCCATCTTTTTTAATAAAAAGTAACCACAAAGTTTGCTTTTACTATAATACTACTGCTTATTAATTATAATTATTTATGCATTAATTATTATAAACTGAAATTGACGTATGTTTAATCCACATTAATTTATATGAAGTTATTTTTTACTGCATACAAATTACGCAACATTTTATCATATCTATTTAGAATTTAGATTTTTAACTATTTTCACAAAATTTGAATTATGTATACAACACAGGTGATTGCAAAATTAATAATATGAAGATATTTATCAAAAACAATTTAATTTCGTGTTAAAGCGGCCTTGTAAAAGTGAAACTTATTTAAACGTTAAAAATAGTATCTATTAAGTAAAAAACTTGTTTTTATTTTAAAGAAAATATAAACTTGCACGATTAACGCACCACTCGAAATTTTAAGGAAGAAAATAAAACTTTTTATTTTAAACGGCAATTAGCGTGTATTTATACTAAGCAGCTGGGAACAGTCGTTAATGGTACTCTGAAATTATATGCGTCATACCGAAGCTGTTCATTGTTCTACACAGCAGATCAAGTTAAAAAGCAGAGACGAGCTGAAATCTTTAATTGCAAATATTTCGAAACAATACACTTTAGACACAAGTGTTTTTGTCGTGCAATCAAGATGTATCTGCTGTTAAAGTAATGTGCCATATATTCCAGACACCCTGTATAAATAGTAAAATAAATTTTTAATCTAACATTTAAATATCTAAGAATAAATAAAGTCAGTATTTCAAATTAACTGAATCTACCTCGTATAGTAATTTATAAAATCATTTTCTGACGTTGCATTAAAAGAAAATTTATACCAAACATATCCGCGCTAAAAATATATTTAGGTAAAAATTAAATTCATCTGTAAAAAATTTCAAATAACAATATTGAATGTAAACTTCCTATGTTTCTTTGCACAAGTTAGCTTTGTTCGGAAAATATGTTAAATCACGCCATTTTGAAGGTTAATGTTAGTCGAGAAATTTCCTGAGAAAATCAAGTAAAGAAATGAGAAACTCTGTATATTAAAATTTTTATCAAAAGGCATCTGGACTGACATCTTGACGCGTATGTAACCGATTTGCACAGGATCGCTAGGCGAACGACGCCGCTTGTGCAATTAACAACGGCGGGTCCGTGAGAGGAAGAAATGAAAAGATAGCCAATGCTAAGTTTTAAATACAGTCAGTTGCGCTGATTTTTAAGTATATCCGATAATCTCCGAAAATGTACACAAAAGTGAAAAATGAAGAATTGCTTAGTTAATTTTAGCAACCTTCTTAGTTGCGTCTGTCGAAAAATTATGGTAACCTTGGATTTGGTTGCTGGGATTGAATTTTCAAGATAATTGGATCAAACAATCGACAGGTTAAAGGCAACCATTTTCTATGCATGGTTCACACCCGTCTTAGGACATCAAAGACATAGATTCTGTGAGTGAATATTTCGCTTTTATCTTCAATTATTTTGTTGATCACCGATCATTGTGGCGTTTTTAAATTATTCGGAGAACTGTATCATCAGTTAACGTAAAATTAATGCAGGATGTGTTGGAGGGAATTCATTCCCGAATTACATATGAGACAAATGGACTAGAGAATATTTCAAAATACTGTTTATTTAACTTTTCAATTTTAATTTAGTGCAAAAAATTAGCATTCTTTTATTACAGTTGTCAAGGAAATAATGACGTGCAAATTTTGTCATAATATAGATTAATACATGTACCTTAACACAAAGCGCTTTGGGTATTTAAAAGCTTACGATTGTTTGTAATGTTGTTCGTTTCATTATAATTATCTGCACCTAGATTGGGGTAGCATCATCTTCATACCAAAAGTGCGACCTTTTCGCCAACTAATGACCTTTCACGTTTAGATTAAGACCATTTTAACCAAATTTCCGACTTGTTTATACAATTGATGATTTACTTGTAAATATGTGCGTTGTGAAATTTCTATTATAAATCTATAAACGTGTATAGTGTAATATTTGTTTCATTCCTATAATTTGCGTTAAGTTATTAACAATTCAGTGTGGGTCAAAAGCACTAGTTCCCGACTTAATAGTTATTTAAAAATTCACAGCAGTCATTTGTTTCAAGTTAAATTTAAATTACCCAAGTTTACATTCACTTTACTTAAGGCTAGTAATTTTATACCGGGTTGCCGCACCCGTTTGTTTTCATTATTTCATTATTTAATTTCCAATAGAAAATTGTTATTTTAAAACTATATGTTGCTCTTTTTACTTAAAATAAGCTAAATGTAATGTTCGTTAAGTCCTATTTCATAGAGTTTAATCCTTTTTTACAACCCATTATTTAACATTTATTTGTCGAAATTCTGTTCATAACTTTAAGGGCATTTTTCGACATTTGAGCCTTTACGCTATATTTACATAACTAAAATCGAGTATTGGTTTCTAGGAATATTTTTGTTTCCTATGTTTAATATTCTTAATTTTAATGTACAAATATAAGATAAGGCGGATTTAAGAATAAATTGTTTTTCTATTCCATTTCGAGAAGTTTTGAAATGGACCTCATGTAATGGTCAAACAAATAAATCTGATAAAAAACATGTGGATGATACATTTTCATTGCACAAATCTTAATTTTTGAAGAAAATTATTTTTTACTTCTACCCGTCCTTATTTTCTTTCTCTCTCGTTTTTCAACATTTTTCTGTCTTTTTCAAAACTCATCAGGATTTATTTTATTCTCAGATCTTAGAGGTTTGGGATTTCTATAAAAGCGGCGTTGTCATGAAACGTGGTGGATTATTAATTGGGCATTAGTTTTGAATTTATTAATTTTGCGTGACCTGTCAATTTAGAATATGGTATTTAGTCGAAATTTTAGTTCTTACAATACAAAGCTTTCGACAGAATGATACCGATCAAGATTGAAATGTAAATAAAATAAATGTGTTGAAATTTAAATGTCGCGACGGATTTGAGTTTAACTTCTAAGTTAAGATGGGAACGGTAGTTTTTTTGGAGAGAGAACAAAAAATATTAAGATAGATAATTTGTTTTTAGAGTTTTGACAGTTCGATTAGAACGTTTAAATAGTCGACTTTGTTTGGCATTTTCGGTGATACTGAAGCAATTCCCTTGGCGAAGTACGCGCGGCCTTTGTATAGGCGATGTAAAATAATTGGAAAAATCGTGCCGATCGGTGAAGACGCGAGAGAAGCCCGTAAGTGCGCGTAGGAGAATAGCAAAGCTTGTTCTGGCAGACAAGTGATTTGCGCGGCTGTAAGTGTGTATCTGGGCCCGCAAAAAACCACTAAGTGGGAATTGAAGAGCCCCCCTTTTATATTCTAAGGTCGATCGTGGACCCTACTGGTATAGATCCAGGATAGGGACAAGCTTATTCCCTAATGCAGCATCTATAACCACGCCCACCTGCGTACTGTAACACCAAGTAGTTTTACAGTAGGAAAAACGAGAAAATTCTCCTTTATGCTTCACTAGGCGTGTGTTGAAGCCTGCAGTATTCAGAAATCGCTCCCAGTGCTACATACTCTCTTCTTGGTGGGACTTAGTTTCTTACCACGAAAAGAAGGAAGTCCCGTCTGAAATATAGCCCTTAGTATATGGTATTAACAATCAAGGGTATTTGTAAGAGATATTTATGTACTGTATTTTTCCCACTGAAACTTAGTCAATGGAGGATGGAGGCGTCTCCACCATACTCGCTCGTTTGATCGATATGTTGAATCGTTGATCTTGACTGCGTTTAATTGGCGACCTAATATACCTGAATTTAGTTGTACAATCTTTTGATTTATTCTTATGTGGAACGATTGCGCTGAATATTAGTCCTAAATTTGTGACGTTTTATTTTGCAATTAATTTGATTATACTGTCACACGTCTTCCCGGTTATTTGTTTTATTTTAAATATTAAGTTAGCAGTAAGATCATTACCTGTAAGCTTATAAAATTGGGAGGCAATCCGAATGGTACCTGTGTCACATCTGAGGACGTAGAGTGGGGCTTGTTCCTATCATTGGATTAGCTAGTACGTTACGAGTAAATAAACGCGAGCAACCAGTTCTGGCTCACTGGTTGACGTCGGTTGAGCATGTCCTTTATCGCGACGTGAGTCAGTGGTCCCTCAACCAACGTGCGTAACGCGGACCCCAGCATTATTTCGACGAAACTATCAACGGAGATTTCTGCCGGTGTTTCGAGCCCCCCCCCCCCC
>JAHWXV010650323.1:0-10619 GCA_024586415.1 Phrixothrix hirtus
GTTCATTATAACCGGATAAAAATTGTATTAGTCTTATGGGAAAAAATTAGGATACCTGAAGTAGCGTTCACTTTAGCCGTAAGTTCACTAAAAGCGGGTTAATTACATCCGGACTCCACTGTAGTTGCAATTATTGCATTGCATTCGCTCGACTACGCTAATGCTTCGCCTCACAAATTCAATTATAATTGCTCGGCGAAAAATGATGCATTTTTAATCCTTATAACATAATATGCTATTTCAGGAATTAAATTATATTTTTCGGACACCTTTTAAATTAATCAGTCTGTTTATCAGAAGACAAAACACGTTAAACATTAAAGTAATTACTTTAGAAAAGAGTAATTATTCACTGCTTTTTATTAATCATTTTATAAATATTTATGAACAAATTTTAGCTCGAATTAATATACTGGGTGGCCGAAATGTTCCGGTACAGCAAATTATTTCGAAAACCGTTCATTTTACAAAAAAATGTTTTATACAAAAGTTGTTTGGTATCTAAAAAAGGGATTTAGTGAACTTACTATTTGTTTAACCTTGAGTGACCTTGACATCAAGATATAAATGTCATATCAATTTTTTTAAATAGCAACTTCCCAATTTTAATCTAAGGGTATTCATGAATTTAAGACGTTTCCAGAACGCCTTTATTCATTAAAATCGGCCTAGCGATTCGCGAATTATTAGCGATCAAAATTTTAACTGCATTCAATTTATTTGAATTGTTCGACTTCCTGACAGCGCGCAATATGAATGTAAAATTCTTTGGTTGCTTTCCGAATCATGTCGGCTGGCAAACGAGCAATTTCCGTTTCAATGTGCTCTGGCAAAATTAGCAACATGTTTGGTTTTGGGTAAAAACTTTATCTTTTATATATCCCCACAAAAAATAATCGAGCGGGGTTAATACATGAATACATGAATAATTTACGTAGTATTTATTGACACAATATTCTCAATTTCCGTCCTTTAGGAGCGTAGCATACGTTTTTTTAATACTTTTACCTTAACATGTTTTCATTCAAAGACAATGCAATATTTATAATATTCATTCTTTTCGTTCTCCATATATAATATAAATAAATACACAAAAGCGATCTCGACTTTAATCACCCATCATTAACTAGTCTCAGCGAATACAACAATGGATTTTATGACGTCACATCTCCGGTACGATCTTCAAATATAATAATTTTCCCGGATGTAAGGGGCATTATTTAACACACGGGCCCTTAGTGAACACAAATCTATTAAAGTTTTTAATCTAAATAAAAAAGAATTTCGTAAATTTTTGCATCAAAATCTGTCTTGCATACGAAGCTAGATTATGCTTTGCTATGATGAAACGTAATAAAAACAAATGCGACTTTGTTTCTATTTACATTTACTATTTATGTGCTTTATCGCGTGTAAAGTCGTCAGCTGTTTTAATAAAAATAATAGAACGTATTCTTTTAAATCGCCTAAGTTTGCTTTTTTTTAAAACTATTGCTTATTAATTAAAAATAATTTATGAATTAATTATTATTATTTGTTAAATATCTAAAATATCTCTCTATCTAAATCTATCTAGGTTGTATAAAATTAAAGAAAATTTAAGTTACATTAACTTACATAAAAGATATGTTATTACTGCATACAAATTATGTCAAATTCGCATTAAACTTATTCACTATTTTGATTTGAACTATTTTCACAAAATTTAAAGTATACAATTGACTGCAAATATTAATAATAGGATATTTATTAAAATATAATTTACGTTTTACCGCTTGTGACGACATAGATCGCGAATGACGTAGTAAGTACATTTGTATATGCAAGATCCCATAAATCATACTATATGTAAGTACTACCACATCAGAGTAAAGGTAAAAATGCGATTTTTCTGGCAAAACATTATTTATATTTAGAACAAAATGATTCAGGAGATGTAACCATTTTACACTCTTTAATGAACGATATTAGTGAATATATTAATAAATTGTAATAAGTAGGTACTGTAAAAATGTAAAAATATTCATACCTATTATTGTATTGAGAGGATGTTTACGTAAACTGCAATGACATCCAAATATTTTACAGTTTAAATCGTTTAAAAGCAATTAAGTTAACATTATGAAGAAATATTTGTGATGCGTTGGAGAAAACAATAAATTGGTAACAGTAATTTTATCCGGTAAGTACCTACATATATAGTATGTATGTAACTGATTTTTATAATTTGGCTTTTCATTTGATTAGTTTTATTAATTATTATTAATATTAATATCTATTATGGTTTATAATTATTATTTGAGGTAATTATAATAATTATAAACCATAATTTAAACATTTTAAGGTCAAATTATATAAATATTTAAACATTATATTAATATCTATTATCATTAAAAATTATATTAATTTTATTTATTATCACCTTAATGGATAAAGAAATAAAAGATGCACATATAATATCTACTATTTTATATAATACATAGAAATAGATGTGGTTTTTGATATCGATATATACCGGCTAGATTGTAAAAACAAACTAATATTTATTTCATTTTTTAAAAATTTATATCAAGTTTAGAAACTAATCCTTCAGTTCAAAAATTAGCGCCTTCATTTTGTTGTAAAATAAATATTAAAATTTAATGGAAATGGAATTAAACAAATAGTAGATAAAATAATGGGCACTGCAATACGTACATAACTAAGTATACAGAATACTTTCAAATTTTTGCCCAAATTTAAATATCTTAAAGTAGTAACAATGCTTGTTCGGGGTGTACTTTTAATTAACTAGCAAAAACAAAATAACTGACCTATGAAAATGTTTTTTAATGGCAGCAATTGTCATCGGTTATTTGAAATGTCAACTTACAAATTACTTTAAAGTAGCACGAAACATATTTTAAATTAGATCTTCTTCAAACGTATTGAGGACTTCCATTTCTGAATCGGGTATTCGGACAGTACTCTCTCTGCCCTTATTAGCAACGACAAGAGAAAAAACTCTTATCTCTTGAAGCCTGCGGTGGATGGCAGAAAAAATACCTCTAGTTGAACATTGTCTTCCGGGAAACATTACTGTAAAAACGTTAAGCTTTGCAAGTGTTGACATCTGCTTTCCCAAATACATAATGAATATCAGCCATTTGACGGTTCGTGTACTAATACATGTTGCAAATCTTTTATTGCAAAATAAAAATCAAGTATTCAGTTGACTTAAGAATGTTTACTGCAAGTTTTGGATAGTGACATTAATTAAAAATGTTCATATGTTACTGATTTTATTTTTATTAGAAATTGACAGGTTATTGACTTTATTTTTGTTATTTAATTTATTAAAACTAATGATTACTTTTATTAGGAACACATTCGATTTGACACTCGCAACACTCTTAAGCGTCATTTGACCTTATTTAACATTCGTGAACAATAAGTATGAAATGATTGTACGAAAATTGCGAGCGTCAAGTGATATGTACCCTAAATGAAAAATAAACAAGTAGTTGTGTAACAGTAAATAATGGAACTTTTAATTTTTTCATATTAGATAAGTAAACTGTCTGTAAAATGGAAAAAATATGTTAGAAATATTAGTGAAATTAATTTCAAAATGCTATTTCCGCTGTCACTTATGAAATTAATAACGACTAATAATTTAATTTAAGTGACCACCAAACCTCAAATTTATAGTTTGTAAACATATCCCCTTATTTTTGGGATTTTGTTGCTTTTATTAACTGCCCTTTTGTAAGATTATTTTCTTTGTTTTTGGTGTAAGTTCTGTTATTTGTTAAGTATACAACATTCAAATAAAAATCCGAATAGAAACATAAGTATATACATAAATAAAATAAAAGATTTCGAACGTAATAAATAATAATTAAATCAAATGCGATGCAGCTTAATTATTGGTTCATAGTTATACATGATGTTATCTGCAATTGCTTATAAAGCGCAAATTAATAATTCTTGGTTGAGCGGGCGCTGTTATAACTGGCTACATCAACCGCAGTAAATTAAACTTTACTTTGAATTAGTCCTTGGTTTAAACCCATCACTCAAAGATACAAAGTAATTACTTCAAAAATTATATTTATCTGAAATTTTAGAATACTCTTTTGTTTATCTTCCAGTGAAATCAGTAAACGTATTTATTTTCAATCATCGTTATATTAAATAAGTATGAAAATATAAATATATATAAAATTTCAAGCTAATTCTTATTCTAATACAAATTTTTGTAATAAATTTAGGCCAACCTGCACTTGTTGTGTTTAAAGATCAGCCTCTTTGTGGGTTATACAGATGCGAGATAATCCTTTGTTTGAATCTTACCTAATGCTAGAAAAGCTTTCGCAAATAATTAAGAATTGTTTGTTGTAAAAGAATTTTTATTTACTGAGCACTGAAATTAAAATTGCCCGCATAATTTCAATTGCACTATACGTGACTTACTAGGCTTGTTATTTTTAGCTGTACTTTCTGCACTAATGCATATTAGCTGCTTTTCATGTGCTAAAAAATAACGATACTTAGTACTAGTTTCGATAGTAATTATTATTTTTTTTTGTAAATGGATGGCACTTATTTTACACCGATACAGAAAGTGGAACTAAAAAGAACAAATCTACTATTTCATCTGTTATCGAGTTGGTAGACTTCGATTGAATGCTTCCCAGCGACATCAACTTCTGATAGTTCTATACTGTACTGGAAAGTTGCTATTCATTTAGTACCTCTGGAGTAACTTGTACTTTGGAAAGGAACTTATCTTCAGACCATTTATCGTGAAAATTCTTTGTGGAACATCTTTAAAGCTAACTTGGTTCTTGTACACACACCCTAACTTGCAGGTAATTTAAACCGTACTTAATCATTTGAATCACAAGGAAGTGTTGCGTACTTTTCAATTTAACCTCGATATTTCTACTTTCCTGATATACTTCAATTTATCAACAAGTTCACTACTCGCATTTCCGCTACGGTCATGCGGAAGATGTCACTTGCCGCTCAGGATCCTTCCCTAGAGAATAGGTTCAGAGCTTCCATACCTGAGCCAATTCGGGCTTTAGCTAAGCTTCCCACGTTTCCAATGGGGGTCACGTAGGATAGAACTACTCTAGACCACAACGCTTTCAGGATAAAAACACGCTGAAGGTAGTTGCTATCGAATTGATACTACCTGAGGTATGCCTTCCACGTATACTATGGGAACACATCAAGACATCGCCTCGGCGAGGTATTCCGCGCATGCTTTCATATAAATATTAAATAGACAAATTAATGAAATGGAAGATTATGAATTGATTTTGAGGACAATTTAATTTAACGAACAAGAATCCTAACCTCAATTGTAACTGAACTTCGTGCTCATGTTTGTTGGTCTCTGGTGGAGGTGTAAATCTTGTCGGTTCGAAAGCGTAAGCTCATCTGCATTCTAAAAAAGAAAAAGGAAAAAAGAATATTAATAGTATTTCAACTTCTCCGTACGTATGCGGGCTACTATAGAGGTTGCTGAAAATATTTTTCAGTCAAAACGAGAAGTAGGGATAGGTGAAGGCAAGGATAGGTTTCAAAGAAGGTTCTAAGGTGGAAATGAGTGGAAATACTGCCCCGGAATTCACCTGAGAGAAGATGTCTCTATCGGCTTAGGAAACCACCCGAAACCTGAATCACAACAGAAGGGTCGTGGAATTGAATTCAGTGCTTTCTGAATGCTAGAACATAGTGTTAACCACTAAATTAGCTCTATTTATAAGTATCCAACACGTGACATGACAGTTGACTTGAATTTAGATCCATGTTAACGTTCCGGCCTAATAGTTGGCCATCCTTCTGAAAAATCAACATTTACATTTTTATCAAATTTCTTGAAGTAAGTCGATTTGGTGTCAATGACTTGAAAACGATTGACAAATGTAAACAGTGTATCAAGTGAAACTTGAACTCCGTTTTTCCTTCAAGTTTCACCTGAAGCGCTTACTTCAAGTAATTTGGTAAATATAGTCGTGGCGAAATAAGCTTTGGTATGACTCAAAATCTTCTGATATTACAAAAGATACAATTAAGCAGATTTCCGAAGTGGATAAATTGGATAGAATTAAAAATATTAAAAAAAGTTGTTTCCCCCACATGACAAAAAATCAAGGAAAAGGTCCTCGGAAAAGAAAAATAGCAGCAAATGCAAGAGAAAGAGGGCAAGGTTATGTTAATCAGAAAGGAGAAAGTATTCCTAGTAAAGAAGTCGAATTGGGAATATTATGTACTAGAATGTGCAAGAAAAAAATGCAGCGATAAAGTTGACATAGAAAGAAGACGAAAACTGTTCTCAAGTTTTTATAAATTGGACGTCAACGCAAAAAATGCTTACTTACTTAAAAGCATGGCCGCAAAAGTTCCTGCCAGACCTCAAATTCCAGCAACTCGTCAAAAGTCAAAATACTTTAGCTGTTTGTGCATACTGATAATACTATTACTATTTGAATTTGTAAAATAGCGTTTTGCTCGATTTTTCAGATTGGAAAGAAGAAAGTCGAGTATTTACAAAAGTATTTCAAGCAAGATGCTGTTGCACCTTCCCCTGATAAACGAGGGAAGCATGAAAACCGGCTACACAAAATAAGGGACGCGGCCAGAGAGTACATTAAAGGGCATATTGGTAGTTTTCCGGCTGAACTATCACATTATTCGCGCAATAGTAATCCCCACAAAAAATTCCTTTCTCCCAATCTAAATATTTCCAGAATGTACAACCTGTATCGTGAAGCTTGTCAACAAAGTCATATGCATACAAGGTATTTTGTTAAATACTGTACATACGTAAGTATTTTCTCAAGAGAATTTAATTTGTCTTTTGGACAACCATGAAGCGACACTTGTAGTACTTATGATAGTGGCAAAGGTTTAGAAGAACACAAGGAAAATTATGCGACTGCGTTTTCATTGCAACGTATAGACAGACATTTTGCAAAAAAAATAATATATTATACATGACGATAGACTTGCAACAAACACTACCCCTATCAAAACTTACTACTTCCAAAGCATTCTACTTAAGTCAGATGTGGATGTATGATTTAGGGATTCACAAATGTTACGTCCTGGCGAACGTACCAATAATTTGTGATACACTTGATATTTAACATTTTTCATTCTAGATGGTGTATCTCTATGATCGCAAGGATAAATTTATTTGTCAATTGACTTTATATATAAACTTCAAAATTATCTTGATATATCTCATATTCTTTTCTAAGAAATCATAATCAATAATGACCATATATTTTCTTAAAAATTCTATGATTGTTTCTAAATGATTTTGAGATACATATTTAACAGATATACTGACATATTGATTTCTACTTTCTGATGTCCGCGATGTATACGTTGGTATATTTTTATAAAGAGTTTGACCATTTTGTTCGAAAGGTTCATACTTTTGCAATAATGCCTTCCCATCTGCTCTCCAAATGTTGGGCCGTTCTTGACTTAATTCAGATTTTATCGCCACAAACTCGCCTAGATGCGTGAGCCAATTTTAATCTGCAAAAAGTTCATTAAGAATGCATGTTGTGTCTTTCTGAGGATAAGTGGTACGCTTTCCTGCAACTCTGCTGGCACACTCAATATACATCAAATATTTTTGATGGGTTATTTTATTGAATAATTCAACACGACTGGCAAATGTTTAATACATTAAAAATTCCTTTTCAATAGTTAACTGGTTAGGTTGCCAGTCTTTGAATGTGGTGTAATTGTATGGTTGTCCATACATCAACACACGAACGGTAACACCAGACCTTAGGCAGGCTGCACATAGCCTTAATTGTGCATCAGCTGCATTAAGTTCACGAATAACGTTAAAACAAGGCCATGTGGTAACAGCTACTTGGATGAGCCTTAGCCATTGCAATAAAGCTACCATTATTTGTTTTTTACTTTGTGTGATGTCATCTATTGTTTTTATATTTGTAAGGAAGTACTCATCTTGTTCTTGAAAGATTTCCGTAGGAAAATTACTATCAAGTGCTTTTTAGTACGGGCCGTTAGTTAGGAAGGCCGTTAGTTAGGAGTGCCGTTAGATTTAGGTGCAATAATTATGAAATATTAATAATTAGTATATAAAAATGGTAATGGGACTCGTGGCCCAAACATCTGGCGTCAGATTCTGGTAGTGGCGACATCACGTGATTAAAGAGGTTAACATAAATAGCTTGGGCTACGGTCGGAATTGAAGTACGAAAGTTCTATCCATTGAACCATGAACTATTGGACAGCAAAGTTTCTTGACACCTGTTCTGCCGGTCGTTGCGATAGTAATCCTGCTCAGTACGAGAGGAACTGCAGGTTCGGACATTTGGTTCATGCACTCGCTCGAGCGAGCGGTAGTGCGAAGCTACCATCCGTGAGATTATGCCTGAATGCCTCTAAGGCCGTATCCTTTCTAGATAAAAGTGCCAACGATACGTCTAGGAGTTTCGAGGGTCGAAAGGCTCGAAAAAACGCTATCTCTCTCGTAGGGACTATTATTAGGCGGTCGTCGTTCGCGGCGACCGTCGAACGAGTCCCATTGCCGCACGGGGCGCCTCTACGGACGGCGGCGGGATCTCTTTCGTCACGTCCGTTCGGCCCCTGGCGGTCGAACATGAGTGGATTAAAAGTTCGACGTCGAAACACGGAATTGTCTGTAGACGACTTACGTACCTGGCAGGGTGTTGTACTCGATAGAGTAGTTTCCACTGCCATCAGCTCTTATTTATCAAACAGTCATCGCGACTGGGATTTGTAAATACCAGCTAGAGGTAATGCAATACGGAATTTGGTTCACGAGGTTACCAGGTTTACTCCTGCCTTTTTAAATTTCGGCCGAATAGTTCCTATTTCTGGCAATTTTTATGGACTTATCGATGAATCCTCTCCAGATCAACTCACTTTGACTGCTCGTAACCAGCGTGCTTCAGAATTATTGGAGCTTTCTCCTTTATATAAGGACAGCCAACAGAAAATTTATGAGGCCTATAGAAAATCAGCTTCTCGGTATAATCTTCGGAAGAGAAATCTGTCTTTCAAGGTTGGAGATTTAGTTTGGAAAAGAAATTTTGTGTTATCTGATGCTTTCAAACACTTTAATCAAAAGCTAGCTCCGAAATTTGTACCGTGCAAGGTAGCAGAGGTGACTGGTCCATTGACATATCGTTTGAAATCACTTATTAACAAAAATTTGGGCATTTTTCATAATAAGGATTTGAAGCCCGATGGGTCACTTTTAGACACCACTATCGAATAATAAAGATCACTGCCCGGGCCAGATATAATGTGTGTTGATCTGGACGTTTGGATTACTTACTCCTTTTCTTCAAAAAGGGTAAGTGAACTGTATTGGCATCTTTGTTTTTCCTTCTTCTTAGGAAATTGCCTTTACGTAATTTTTTCTTTCAGCAAGATGTTTATCTTTCGGGCTTAGGCCGGTTATGGCAGACTAGGATGTGAATTTACGATAGAGGATCCAATTCAAATTGCTTTTTATTCTAAGAAGCAAGTGGATTAAGTAGGCATGTTTCTTCTTTAAGGGAAGTTGGCTTACTTGTATTTTCTTTTCTTTAGGGGAATGTTGATTTTCTTCCCTTTTTTTGAAAGCGGAAGTTTTAGAAGATTTGTTTTTTCTATATAATTGGTAGAGTTTGTTTCTTCCTGGTACTGATTGTGACGAATTTTTTTGGGACTTAAGCTCAGGCTATGTTCCTTTGTGAACTCTTTTCCGCTTGCAGCAGTGAGTTTCGATCCAATTTTGGGAGACGTCTTTGGTTATAGATGATTTTCCTGTATTCGGTGATTTTCACCACCTGGCGCCCAACTATGTCTTTTTTGATAGGTTCGCTAATGGACCTACAAATATTTTCTTCCTGTTCCGGGTTTTTCTTCTGGAAAAATCTAATACTTTGACTTTGATAAAATCTGCTTGATTTTCTCGTTAGCCTTTAGTTTTTGTTCTTATTAATAGCCTTTTCGAGTAGTACGCATTAGGAGTGGCTTCCTTTGAGGACTTGCGATTCAGTGAAGAAAAGGTATCGTCTTTATTAAGCTGTCTCTTCAAAAGGTTGATGTTTTTAAAAATGGCAGGCTCTTGGAGTTGTCATAATTTTTTGAACTTTTAGAGTTCTTTCTTAATTTCATTAAATTAGTATTTAGGTTAGATTTAACCTCGGATTTGACTTGTGTATATCTGATCTTTAAGTACCAGATTTGTGACTTAAGTTGTGTCATGGGGACCAACTATTTCTTTTCAATTTTTCTAGGATCCTTCATCACACGTTTTTTTTCTAATTTAGATTGGTTTTTTTACAGACCCGAATGGTCGAAAAGTCTGAGATGGAGAGTCAGACTAAGTTTCTCTTTGCTTCAGAATATTAGAGGCTTTAGTTTTTTATTTCTTAAAAGATAGTTAAAATTTTGTTAATACCTATTTTTCATTAAAAAAGATTATTTCATAGAATAAGCGCATTTTCTTTCGCTATCTTCTTGAACGGTATTCTTACCAGCATTTTTCTCGGACCCCTCATACATTTACTTCTTTAATGCGAAGCTTCGATTCCTTTTTTGTTTTCTTTCGTTCTTTTGTT
>JAHWXV010650331.1:0-12684 GCA_024586415.1 Phrixothrix hirtus
ATTCAATGTTTCTTAATTACACTCCGGTATTTATGAATATAGCGAAAATGCGTAGAATTTTTAGGAATTCTTTTAAATCGCGTTTCGCGTTATTCTGTCGATTCGTATAAACGTTACAAGGTAGTTGAAAAATAGTAAATAAAAATTATTATTGACTACATTTTCGAAACCATGCTATCCATTGTCTTTAAAGTTGGTACAGTTTCTTATGTTATAGAGGTACATTTCTACGTAAAACATCACTTTAATACGTCGAACCAGTGCGTACAACAACTACAGCCACAAGATTTTTTTTTAAATAATGTCACGCTACTGCCTAAATTTGTATTTGATGCTATTATTTAAACTCTAGTTATTTTGTTAAACTAAAGTGTTCTTGTAATTTTTTTCACAAACGCAGACGTTTTAGTATAAATCTACATTGCTTTAAATCAATGTGGCTCATATTTTTTAATAAAAATGAATTAAAAATTAAGTAAATATATGATACATATAACACATTAAATTATCCATGAATTTTTGTTATTTTTAACATAGCAGCGAAAAGTTTATGCTTGTGTACATTTATATTTACTTTATAGATTGAATTATATGTCTCCATTAAAACTTTGTTATCAATTCCTAAAAGATGGTAAACTTTCACTTAAATTCAATAAAGAACGCGAATTTACATAAATAACATGCCAAACTAGGCATATAGGAACTAAGATTTATATCATTTTGTCATTTCCGAGTTTAATTCAATTTTTGCTGTATTTAAATTAATAAGAAAATATTGTATTAATATACAGAGTGTTTAGTTATACTTGAAGTAAAACCGCCTGATTTTTTGATTCCTTTTTCTTTACAATAACTACACAATTACAGTGTATCATATTTGCGCTTTGATATTTAGTACTATCAATAGGATTATGGTTAATACTTTCATCTCAGAGTTTTGAATTATTTGAACATCGCTTTTCCTGTCTTAATCACCATGCGGCTGTAAATTAAATTTACTTGTCCATTTACACAAACGATACTGCCACATAACACAGTATTAAAAGTCAGGTCACATGAATTAAACTATAATCCCGCTTATACCAGGATTTGGACGTTCTTAGTTGTACAATAGCGGAGTTTTTAGGTGGATGCATTTCAGATGCGCATATGTAACTTAGTTATCCTTAATCTCGAAAGGCATATTCATTAACCTTCCCCTTGTGACATGCGTTCCAAAAGGAATATAAATTTACTGTTATTATTGTTATACCTTTTGCGTTATTCAGATAGAATAAACAACATTTTTTTGGATACGCTCGTTTGTTGAATTCCTTTTCTTTCTCAATTTAGGTAAAACTTCCTTAGCTCCGGACTGACGTTGTCGGTTTCGACTGGACGTGAAGTGCTTAAGCAAACCGTCTGGCGCCCTTAATTATTTTATTTTTCTACCAATTAGATACGGCGAACCCGGCCAAAATTGCTGATCTAATCCCAGTCCCAAAAAATATTGATCCCAAGAAACCCTTGACGTAATATGCGAGGCGCAATAGCCGCCCGACAAGCTGACGTAATAATATTTTAGGATATATCTAAACATATCCTTGCGAAGACAATAAAAATAGATAAGCTTTTAAAACGCACAAAGAATTTAAAATTTCAATTCTTAGAGAGGGGTCAACCTTAGATGACTCACTCTATTATACATTGACATTATTTATGTCAACAAAATAAAGTTACAAAACTTGTTCAGAATCATTGAATTTTAAACACGCTTCTCCTGATGCACACCATTTGCATTGCCTAACTTTTCGCCATACGTTAAATGGATGCCACTCAGCTCTTAATGTACAGTTCAGGTATTCACATTTGACACCATTGAATAATACAAATTATTAAACCCATGATATTTCCTTGTTTTCAAATTACTTGCCAGACTCAATCTCGGCTGACCTGACACTTTTCTTCAGGCGCTATAACTTGCTAAAGAGATAATTTCCGACGCACGTTTATATAAACCTTTCTCGATATTTTGATCTTCCGAATAAACACTAGTATTTTGTAAGCAGTAAAAGGGGACATCCTGTATTAACCTATTTGTATACCTGCACAAATCTGTAGCTTTATTTATATTATCTGGATTGTTCGTATTAAATGTTAGTAAATTTTACTTATGTGTTTTCTTGCAACCTCACTTCATCATAGGCAATTCGCGACTTTCATAGTACGTTCAAAAATTAATAAATCATTTTAAATGGAAGCCTTAAAAATGTTTGGAACTTTTGTTATTGCAGAACTAAATTATTTAATAAATTGTACCTAGTTCATACAAATAGAACATAATTTTACGATTACTACCCAAGTTATGCAAGTAATGAAGCTACATAGAAAATAATAAGCAAGCCAAGAAAACCAAGAAATACGGAGTATTACTACATTCAAAGTTTTTATTCAAAACACAATCGTGTATGTGCAAATTCGAATTACTAACTATTAATTCATTTTTATAATAAAATGTATTATAAAATTTAGCCAACAGGTTTTTAATAAACGCAGGGCGTTTAAAGTTATCATGCACGTCTCTCTAATTATTTTCAAGTATTTGTTTAGCCGCTCACTACTGGCAGTTTAGCAAGAGGTTCTTAAAGCAACGGGTGAAATTTTGAAGATAATTTATGATATCTACACTGCTGTTATGTTTGATAGTTTATAAACTCAATACTATTTAAGGTTGCGTCGGTAGATTCGCCAGGCTAATCGTCATTTTTAATAGATAGATGTCATGACTGCACACACGCAGATGAGGGATAATTAAATCGATTTTAAGTTATAACTTTAATTGCTTACAAAATTTTTAATTACTTACTTATTTATACACCTTCTACTTAACTCAGAAAATTTTGAACAAGATGTCGAAATAAATAATTTAATTTTCTAAATTAATGTTATCATTGAGTAGAATAAATCATAAATACAATTACTTTGACAAATCTTCTATTTAATTATAAAATGTTTATAGCCTGATGATATCTTCTAAAACTACGAAACCGGTCACCATAAAAATTTTTGTTTGAAAAGTTTGTTTTATCTTTTCGTAAAGTGCATAGTGACTTTCTAAATACACTAAACAAGTGTTTTTGAGTTTTTTCAAAATTTGTAATCAATTAAAAGGTTACACTGTCTTAAATTTATACCAAGACCGAATATTCTGCAATATAGGACTTAATTGCAAGTTATAATGTTGTGCTAATTTCTTGAGTTTAAAAACTAAAAATTTAATTGTATTCGACTATATTCGCCGTTCTAAAATATGTTTGACCTGAAATAGAATACATATTTATAATATTCATTGCAATTAGTTCACTTTTTATCAAAAAAGAAATTATTACAATTACTCTAGAGTGCTTTTAAGTTGATCAATAATTTTCAAATCAGAATTAAACCGCAGGTTAATCTTAGATTAATAGAAGCTTCCTAGTTCCTTCGACTTGCGATAAATTTTCGGTCGAATAGCGCAGACCCTTGAGCCAAGTGTAGCCAACTGTCTCAAATGCCGTTACTTACATGTGGTCAGTGCAATCAGAGGGTCTCTCTTAATGACTTGCCCGCCTGCAAGGGTCTACCATCCTCTACATTCAGACTAGCTGGCAAAGAGGTAATACAGAGTCGTTCTAGCTGTGATCAGTATTTTAGGTATGCGTCTTTATATCATTTTAAACATACTACTGGAATTTAATCTCAAATTAACAGGTAAAAATGAATTGGCATTATACTTAACAAGTTATACCGAGAATTTTATACAAAATTATTAAAAAGCGATATTATAAAGTCATAATGCGAGAAATGACGTATTAAATCATTTTAAATCTTTTCTACCTGAACTTTTATTAAACTTTTAATTGCCTAATTATGCATAATTCGAGTTCAAGTTTTATCGAAAATACGTATTTGGTTATCCCTATTAGGCTCTGTAGTATCTAAATGTTTACTTTTATTCAAAATTATTTGCTATGCAATTCTCTCGTTTAGACGCAATAAAATAAAGCGAAATTGTTGATACAGTTTCAGTAGTCAGAGTAACGAAACAAATCGTTTTACATATAATTTCCTGCAGGCTTAAATGGTATTTAAAAAGTTAGGAATAATAATTTAAGTATTAAAAGTAAGATTCTGCTGCTTTCATGAAACAAAATTGTACCGTGTGGTTAGAAATACGCATGTTATTTGACAATTAATAAATCCCGACAGACAAGCGCTATTTACCTAAAATTTTGATTAGGTACTAAGAAGACAGTTACTAACAGAACAATTCAATCCAGAATATTCTATTAGCATAAACTAGTTTACAATTCAAGTTAAAAGACTAGCAACAAAAATTAACTCATCCGGAGGCACGACAGAACGTTATCAAATTTCTATCTAAAAATGCATCAGATTGGACGGCTATTTGCGGGCGAAATAGTTCTTATTACATGTATAAATATAGTAGGTCACACTTGCTGTAGTTTAGTTTGGTGGCGAGCAGGCGACGGAAGCAGGCACGTTTTACTTCATTTTGCTGCACGTTTATCTGTTTCTGTTATTGAACCTTAGGCCCCTCACTCCTTGAGTGGCTGGGTCGGGAACAATTAACATGAACAACAGTCAAACGTCTTATCCGACTTTCACAAGTAAACAGAAGACAGAAATTCTAAAGCCACCCACGCTAACAAATACAAGTTCAAACAGAGAAGCAGAAAATCCTGGACGTCAACGAATACAAAGCAGTTATAGAAAAAGGGGAAGCAGCCATAAGAATATTAACAAAAGAGGTGACGCTATACGAAAACCAACCTGAGGAAAGTGAAAATAAAGAAGAAAGACCGGAAGAATCCGACGAGGAATTATTTCAAACCAAAGGCAAGAAAACAAGGAAAAGTAGACGTAACTACTGTTTCAATTGCAGAAGGTCCTGCGAAAGCGATGCAGGTAGACGATACAAACAACACAAGCGAGAATACACAACCCCAATACGCCAAAGTAGGTCAAAATCCTACCACAGAAGCAAACAATGGAGCCAAACAAATAAAACTAGCTGAGTTCTTAAACAAGGAACCGGAAGTCAAAGAAAAGCATCCCGTCTCAAAACGTCCACCACCAATTATTCTTTCCAATAGAGCTAATTACCTAGAGGTAAAAACATCAGCCGAAGCATTCAACATCATCTTCATAAAAGCACAAAATGCAAAAGACGGTATGCGCATGTATACCAAAAACAACAACGACTTCAGAATACTACTCAAAATCTTGGAGCAGAGAAAAATCGCATCCTACTACTACCAACGTCAGGAAGATAGGCAAATTAAAACTATCATAAGAGTAATTCCCACTTCAATTTCTCTCGACGAGGTAGAAGAAGACCTCATTATCCAGGGCTACCAATTCAATACGATCCTCAGACTGAAGAGAAGAAAGATAAAATTACGACTGATTCTTATAATTAGTAATAATGAGGAAGATGGGCCGAAAATCTCCGGGCTAAAAGAAATTCTACAGATCAGGATCAGCACAGAAGAGAAAAGAAAACCGAAAGTGCTCGGGCAATGCCACCGCTGCCAGGCCTTCGAACATGTGTCTTATAGATGCTCATGCTCACACAACTGCATGCTATGCGCGTGGACGCACTCAATATCTAAATGCGAACGCTCACCGAACAACTGCTCGGGAGACCATCCGGCATGTTACAGAGCATGCCTAGTAAATTCAGCTAACCCTAACAAAAAGGTAAACAACCAGAGGAGACAATGATCCAACGATTTAACCCGCAAGGAAGGCAAATCATGCGCCTCGACTACCATAAATGATATGGACAGATCAATAAGAGAGGAGAACCTACTCAATTTGGAATCCTCAATCTAAAAGATCCTAAACAAATTATTACCAGGCCTTATTGAATAGGTAATACAAAAGCACCTCACAAATTAAGATTTTGGCGTAAGGCCGTTCAGGGTCCACCCCCTCTCCCTTTAAGGGGGGGGGGTGCTAGAAACGAAACCATGTATAGGTTTACACCGAACTTAAATCTGGAGGAAGAAGGAAATAAAAAAAATTGCTCTAGTTTGTTGCGAAGTTCTTGCAAATTCCTTAAATGCCGCCTTCGTGTTTCATACACTTTTTCTTGTTTTCGGTGTCTCGCTATCAGATTAATTGCCGGGGTAGTAGTTTATTCATTTATTTCAATGATAGTCGAAATTTCAATTTTTAAATAACGGTAATTTATTGCTATCAGAATCCTTTGTTAGACATTTTACAGTTAGCTTTTACACCTATAAAATGGCCCCTCCTTTAAGTCCTTACTATCTGTATTAAATACTAAAGATAGCGTTTATTGTTACGACGCGTGCTACGTGCTTTCGTACGGAACGAAATACAATTACACGTGTATATTGCACCGCAGCTTAAAAAGATGCGGAATTCGAATAGCGGGCTTATCTTTATCTTTCTTTTGCGGAACAGAGTAATAGAGGTCGACAGTTTTGAATATAAAAAAAAAATTGAAAATTGGGCACCAAGCCATTTACAAGAAACTTTAGTTCCACAGACTTACCTTTAGGAACTTCCCCGACATGCTCCGTACGCGGAAATGGCGAAAACATACGTCGAAGGCGATACTTAGATAAGAGAGATGTAATTGTAATACAAAACAGGGGTCTGATTAGACCAATTAAATTCGTACTTTACGAATGTACCTCGTAGTTACACGGAGTATTGAACGATTAAGAAAATGATAAGATCGTAGTCCAATAAAAGAAAATTCTAAGTCTTTATAATAAAGGTGAAAGGATAAAGTTGAAAATACAAATTACTTAAATTAATAATGAATTTAAATGTATTCCAATGCTTAATTGCTAAATATTTCAAAATGATAAACATGGTACAATTACCACACAAATAATTGTAAAAGTTGCAACATTGCTAACAACTGTTAGATCCGACTTTTTTAAATATAATTGACTAAATGGACTGATAAAAAATTATCCGTTCTAAAAGTTAGCTGTTATATACTAAAATTGAAGTGCAATAATCAGGCGTTCATTGATATACTGTTCCAGCTCAAACTGTTGCAGAGATTGCAAACATTCCAAAGAAACATTCACATTATCTTCATTCAAATGCTAAAGTTACTTAATTATAAAGCAAATTAAAGATATTAAATGACTATCCGCACAGGGATAAATCAATCTAAATTACGGAGCGCATTTTATTAAGGTGACTTGATTGACAAATTTAAATTGAGAAAATCTACTGTAACTTATTCAGATTAGTCTACAGACATTGTTTATAACCTCGTTGTATTCAGAAAAGAATATGGAGAGAGAAAGGAAACGCAAAGAAAATTATTTCAAAAATGGCGAATTGTTAATTCAAACCTGATCTAGGTTGATTTAGCGAAACAGCGCATAGCAATGACCAAAATAAAACAAAGTAATATGTATATGTCCATTTTTTTTTAAGATAAAGTTATCCCACATATCTTCGTCACGGAAAACGAGCGAAAAGGGCGGGTGGCGTGCAACGTATGTTCCTTCCGGGAGGGATCTGACAATCTGACGATATCCAGTACAACTAGCGTTTGGAACTAATCGTCGGCAAGAACTGAACTAAGTAACCGTAATTTGCGAAAACAACAGAACAACAAGAAATATTGACAAATTTCGAATCAACGAAAAATGCAACTTGTTTGAACCGAATATCGAAAGACCCTCAATCTTCTAACCATTTTTTGCTGAAATAAATGTGTGCCAGGGTTAGTTTCTGAAACGATGATAATTTTTGTGGTTGCTGCAAAACGTTCTTGGCCGCCCACTGTCAAATATTCTAATCATTGTTCTAGTTTAAAATAAATATTTTAGTGCATAATTAACACCATAAACGGTTCATAGTTTACTTGGAGCAATTTTCTCATTTAAATATTTAAACTCAAGTCGAAATTTCAATTTTTAGATAACAAGGTACTTTATTATTACTTCGATTATTGTTGGTTATTTTACGGTTAGGTTTTAGACCACAAAAATTTCGCTTTAATTAATCCTGTATGGTTTATATTAGCAAATACACATTTAATTTAACTACAGCATTTATTCTAAAAATACAAATCAAGCTTTCGATATTACTAACGTTGAAATAAATATTAATAATCAATGATAAGGTCGAACTATTTATATATTATGCAGATCAATAGGTATGTAATTATTATTTTAAAAAACCTACCGTTATTTACGCAATAGGCTTACAATATAAATAAACATTTAAGAATACAAATAAAAGCAAAATGGTCAGGTAGTGTGTACAAACCGGATACTCACAATAATCGGCTTGAGATTGTCTCAACGTAAGTGCTGGACACCCACATTTGTTTACATTATTAGAACCGACTTACAAGAGATTCTCAACCTTCTAGCTATGTGTTGCTGTGATAAATGTGTACTTGGATTATTTTTTGGAGATGATGGCAATTCTCGTATTTGTTATAAATGCGCCTCAGATAAAACGGCCCGTGGACACTTGCTACCAGCTACTTTAGCTATTGTTCAAGTTAACACGACTAACACTGGAAACTTGTCTACAGTTTAATTGGAAACTTCCTATCAATTTTATTACGATAAAATTCACAATTAAAACAAATCAGTCGTTGAGAAATTAGATGCCATTGCGAATTTTGAATTCAATTTAGGGGGAGAATAAAATCTTTCTTAACACAGAAAATTTAGTTCGGTCTTAAATGTATTGGGATGTTTGACTGCCTCAACAGCGTGCGGTAGAGTAGATGAGGGTCGTATATCAGATTCACAAAAACTTTTTTCATCTAGTTTAGGACGTAACGGTTAGTACAGAACAAGCTATAAAGTAAGACACCAGACATTCATCAATTCGGACAAAAACCTCGCACACCCGAACGGAAAGGTCGTAAATTTACTTTAGACCTTACCTTAGCTATACTTTGCATTGCCCTCGAGCCTAAATAAAGAAATAATGTCAGTCACGAAGGCAAGATAAGCAAAAGGCGGATTCCCAAATAAGAACATTTATTCTGTCTAGGAATTAGATAACAATTACACATAAAGTTATCCCAGTAGCAATAAGATCATCAAGAAATAAGTTTACAAAAGTGCTTTTTCCGGTATTAAAGCTAAGCTAAGCTTATTGCATCCATGCGAGTGTGCATAACACTAAATTATTATGTCCTTTTCGCATTACATATATCAAGAAGAAGATTAATGAAAGTGATTTCTCCGGAAGTACCTCCCGTATCGAAGTAGTAACAATGTCCAAATGTCGTCGTAAGATAAACTATTTTTGATCCAAGCAATTTAATTCCTACTGCCGTATCGAAGTAGTAACAATGTCCAAATGTCGTCGCAAGATAAACTATTTTTGATCCAAGCAATTTAATTCCTACTACCGTGCTACGTGGCACTATAATTTAATTTTCGAAAAAGACGCTGTATAAACAACTCAAAAATCTTAAGGTAAATCTATTAATTGTAATTCTATTTAATACTGCGAAATGACAAAATATGCATATTGCACATTGTTATTATGACGTTAAAGCATGAGTAAAATAAAATAAAACTGTTCAATTCGACCACACGGTATATTCGAACGTAATAAAATTAAATAAGGAATGAACATAATGCGAAAAGACGTAAGTCTTGGTTAATGTGTTACTACAAAATTGACATGTTGTTTAAATCAACACACATCTACTTTCAGTTGTAAAATACAAATCCTATTGCATTTAGCATTGGTAAAATGTTGTTACATCGAAGGAAAAAAAGATTTACATTAGCGATCATAAAAGGTAAATTCAATTATTGCAGGCCACAAACTCAAAAAAATGTCATTTCACTTTCGTACCATTATAGCACAAATTCCATAATCTTGAATGGCTATCGCTAAGGTAACGAATCATGTGTTACCATATCCCAGAGTGAATATCCATTTGATATTTGAATAATTAACAACTAATTAATGAAAACGCGTTTCTTTGTGGCTATACTCGCAGTTAGTGATGACTACATTAGTGATTGCTTCTGTACAAGAATCTTCCCCACTATTTCCACTATTTCCTATTCGTTCGAAGAAGGATCCAACCGAGACAACTAAAATCAAATGCGTAATTAGCGATTAGGCCAATCACAAAATCTAAAAAATACATACCCGTCATTTATAACACGACGGTAATCAGAAACGTCCGCCACAAAAACCTCACCTTTACATTCTGCCTTTTTACGTTGCGTACATGTTCATAGAGAATCAAAAAAACTTTAGAGATAAGTTTCATTTATCTCCACGTCTGTGAAACTTTGCCAACTTTTAATTCTAATTCGAGAATAATAGATCAATAGATCGCAACGATTACTAGCAAGAAATCTAAATTTACAAATTCCTTAAAGATTAAAATAGTTTTATTGTTAAGTTGCGCCTTTGGGACTTAGCAACTAAACCAACCATGCCTAAATAACTAAACTATTTCGCATTAGCTCCTAGACACATTATACAAATTTAATTTGTAGGTCATTTCAAATTCTTACACTATCCAATATAATTGATACGAGGTACAATCAAATAATACACAATTACAACTTTCCACAAAACCGTAGCAGTATAACTAGATTTTCGTCAGGAAGTAACTTACTTGTAACTTGCATTTTGAATCTTACTACCCCAGTTTTTTAATCAGAAATCAACTTTTACACGCAAATTTTTAGATTTGTGCGGCTGTGAACGGAATTTCTCTAGCCTCTCGGTATATTATATTACTACTAATTAATTTTTATTTCTGCAAAACATATTGCACATAATTTATTTCTACCAGTTACATTCATAATCATAATAAACAATCGACCACCATTAATTTGAACCCATAATTGGCTTCGATTGATATTAAATTGTGATGCTAATGTTAATGTTAAATTTACATATGGTTGGCAATGGTTAGTTATTTTGTTTCATATTGTTGCACACTTCTTTCACGAGTGCGTTGTAACAACGATAAATTTTCGCGTTCAATTCAATGTACCAAGGCATGGTGCAGTTTCTTCGCATAAAATAATTATGTGCTAGTCTTCTAAACGTTAAATACAGTAGTGAGCACATTCCTCGTCGGTCAACTTGTAAAAAATACAGAGTACTGGAGCTTCCTCAAAGATCTTTCGGACGCATAACAAGAGAACTCAAATTTCGACCATGCAAAATCCAAGAGACCCAAAAAATGTAAATATAAATTAACAAACAAAGTAAATCTTTGCAACGCCATGCTTAATATAATAACGAAAAATCATGGTATTTAGTCTTCGTGAATCAGGGCTAATGAATGCCAGTTCTGCAATCAATCAAAATGAAATGTATGGAAGCCATTGAAGAACCATTACATTTGTTAACGTAATTTTGTGATCGGGTGTTGATCAGTTTGTAATTTTCAAAACGACCTAGAAGAAGGAACGTTTGCTTTCAAATGCGTTCAGGTCCGTCATCTCACTGTTTGATGGCATTGCATGTCTGCTCTGCTCACACAATCTTTCCATTCCAAACTTTTTCTAAGAGTTAAGATACATACAAGACGTACCTAAAGAAGCAGACCTACTGTATCGTATATTGAACAACTTGATGAAGCGCCTGCAATAATGCTTTACAATGAAGATTATCCTAAGTTCAAGAAACAATTCTGTAACTTTCAGATAATGAATAGCATAATTTGTATCTTTAACTGGTATATTCATTACCCTCGTCACATCACATAGTGACTAAATAAAAATCCCGAAAGGGAGGTAGTCAGTTGCGCGCCACCCTGTATAATCCATAACACCGCATACTAAACTGGGAAATAATGTTAACAAATTGATCGCATCCGTGACAAGATGAGTTTGTATTTAAATTTCTTTTAATATTCACCTAACGAGTAGATGGGTTCGTGTCTTTGTCCCCTTAGGATGAAACACCATTGGTTTTTGAATTAGCTTAAAGATATGGAAATTTAAAATTTAATTATTAACTTAGCATAAAGATTGTACTTCTATATTTAATCTCTGGTAAGTGGGTTTTTGATAGTATTTATAACCTCTAATATTAAACAATATTTTGTTTCAACTAATAAGATTTTAAATATGTAAACTTAATCTCTCTATCAATCAATTATAGTTGTAGTATTTCATTGTTGTAGTAGATACATTTCCTTAATTGGTATCATCAATAACTACAAAACGGACACGTCAAGGCAATTAAGGTAATGTAGTGATATTACTCTATTTCCATGTATAAGATGGTTATTGTAGATATCAGTAAATAAATTCTTTTGTACATTAAAGGACATTTGGAAATATCTTCAAATAATAAAAATTAATAGTTGATTGGAAACATAGTAGAGAAAACTATGTACATAACAAAACTTCCATTACAAGTTTTCTTCTTAGGTGTAATATTCTCAAACATTTAATCCATACAGTCAATTCTAGAATTAAAAAATCTGTGAGGTGTGTGTAAACAAAACAACCGCCAATATATTAATTTCATTAATTATTACCGTTAGAGTTTCTATCGAATCGATTACACTGGCCAACAAATCAAAATTTTTTTTCTGCTGCCTGTAATCTGACACCTGTTTTTAACTAATTTTGGCACGCTGATTTCAAATATCAAAACGATTTTGCTCTATCACGTCAAGTT
>JAHWXV010650412.1:0-15297 GCA_024586415.1 Phrixothrix hirtus
AATTCTTTTATAATAAATGTACTGGGTTTATATTTATTTAGTTTATAAATAAAGGTCATTAGACAAAATTCGTAATCATTTACCCTTGTTTATGAACAGTGTCCAAGTGGCAGCAGCTGATGGTCTTTCATACGGAATCATTTCCTGACAGCATTGCAAAATAAAAGCGTTTATGCTACATGACGTTAAATAAAAATTTCTCCCCGAAAATTTTATACGTTTTCTATGTAAACAGTACCTTATATATTTTATAAACGAAAACCTAATTTTCTAATAATATGAGGAAAACTTCCATCACGTAATCAATTCATTACGCTAATTACGATTAAATGAAAAAAATCTGCGGTAATTAATTTATTTTAATCTGTAACATGGTCGTTAATTGTATCTTTAAAAACGCAAAGATTTAGAATATTTATACTATTATTTAAACAACTTTTAACAAAATTTTTACAGTATTTATGTTAAATGATTCTTAATGAAATACTATAGATATCTAGTTGAAAAGCATAACCTAATGGTTTTTTAACATTTAAGTATAGAAAAAGTTTTTCATTAAATGTTTCCTATTTTGTGTTGTTCATTAATTTAATACAAATTTTTTTAGTTAGTATTTTTTAAACATTTTAAAATTCCAATACTAGAAATTCTTTATTGCATTTTGGTACACCTTTGTAATTAAAATTCAAATTCGGCCTTCGATTCACTTTAGTGTCTCTAGATCACGAATGTTTATCGCCTTTTGGTTTTTTGGCATTATTTAAATCACAGTAGTAGAGTAATAAGGGTGGTTTTACGACCTCTTCCTCCCATCACTTTTACTAAACCCTAGGCTATTACATTGGAGTAAATGACCAAGGCTAGTCAGAAGTTTAACGCTTATGTCAATGAGATAAGTAGCAGAGTGTTTTTTTGTACAGAAAGTGCATAATAATTTTGAAATTTATTGATGTATGTAGGGATTCAATAATATATTTGAATATATTGATATAGTATTTAATTGAAAATGGGGCCCCACATTGGCCCGTTGTATATTTTTTATAAAAAAGTTAATTACTTAGTACTTGAAAGATAAAGTTATATTTCTTATGTAAAACCTACCTTCAAAGAAGAACTCTATCTCATACTATTAAATAATAGATAACTGTGGGTTAATTTGGGAATCTACACTTTCTCCTTTTATTGGTAGCATCGAAAATGTAAATAATCGTAAATTTTAATCACTGCTAAATTTTATCAAAATTTAAATAAAATGCTCCTATGAACAGCGCGAAAGTTTGAAAAATTCGGCACAACTAACAAGCCCGTAAAATGTCATACGCGTAAGATTAAATGAACATTTATATGGCTTTTTACCAAAAGTCTTATATAACCTAACTAAATAGGTAAAGATATAAAAGTTTGTATTTTCAATCAACGTGTAGCAGCACCCGCTTGCCGGTTCGCCCTATGGGCGCGACCGCTACATACGTTAACAAAAATTACAAGCTCATTTTAAATACTTTACAAATGTAAATATCATACGCAAAACAATGGCGGAGCCATCTATTAATTTGTAATAGTATGGTGGGAGATTTTTATATAATCTACCTAGCTATGAAAATAAAAAGTGACAACCGTCATGCTTTGATGCCAACTTACTGTGACACTTGTTGGTTTACTTGCCACGTTTTATTCAAATCACACATAAATTGTGTGAGAAAATGAGTAAAGTAACGCTTGAATTTAGAAGCGTTATAAAAATTTTAACAAAAGAGGTAAATGGACCAAAAGTTATTTATGAAAGGATGATTGGCGTATATGGAGAAGTCTATGCACGTTGGATTCCAAAATTGCTCACTCCGGAACAAAAGTTGTGTAGACAAGATATTTGCGACGAAAACTTGAGAGCTTTAGCAAATGACAAGGACCTTTTTTCAAAAATCATAACTGGTGATGAGACGTGGGTGTATCTCTGGGATCCACCAACCAAACAAGAATCTATGCAGTGGGTACGAAAGGGATCTCCACCACCAAAGAAGGCAAGCACGCTATTTTCATCAGGAAAACTAATGGCTAGAATATTTTTATATGCTGAGGGAATCTTGTTAATTGAATATATGAAGAAAGGCACTACAATTACTGCAGATATATATAATGATACACTTGACCACTTAAAAGCAGCTATACTGTTAAAAAGACCAAGTAACCTTGGAGAGAAGATTACGCTGTTTCATGACAACTGTAAGGTGTATAAATCTCGAAAAGTCGAAGAAATAATCCGCCACTGTGGCTTCCTAGGGATGATACATCCACCCTACAGTCCCAATTTGGCACCAAGCGACTATTACTTATTTCCTAAGCTTAAAAAGCATTTAGGATAAGGAGCTAAAAAAACTATAGAAGAGTTTTTTGCAGACCTACCGAAGGAATTTTTTTTGAGGGTATAGCATTACTGGAGAAACGTTGGACTAAATGTATAAATGTTGAAGGAACCTACGTTGAAAAATAGAATATTACTTTGCGTTCAATTATTTTCCTTCATAGCTAGGTAGATTAAATAGAAATCTCTCCTCGTAAATAAATGAAGTATGAAAGTTTTGTCCTAGGAACGGTGCGAAGGTTTGAAAAATTCGGCACTAGTAAAAATCCCATAGTGTTATAGGTGTAAAACTAAATGAACATTTATAAGATTTGTCATCAAAAGTCTTACATAACCTAAGTAGGTAGTAGTCATTCTGATGCAGTTGATATATTTTCAACCACTATTTTCCATTTTGGCCTTAGGCTCGGGTTACATAACCTTTTGGTCACTGCGTATGCAGTGTAGTTTCGTTTAGTTTTCTTTTTGTGTTTTGCTTTCGTTTTGGGTTGGGGTTGGCCAGTTTTTCCGGTCTATCATTTCTTCTACTCGCGGGTATCGGTAGACAGACAGTGTGAACTTACCGTCTGCTATTTTAGCATCCCATTGATTGCTCCAATGTTGTGCCGTCCCTTTTCTTTTCTTCTTCCTTAACTGGGAAAATGGGTGGCGCGATCTTTACGTTGTTCAAATTCTTCCTTTCCTTTCCTTCTCCGCGTTGTTGCCTTTTTGGTCGTGTTGCTTCGGGAATGCTTCTACTTAAGCGATGACATTCTTTCTCTACCATCACCTTTCTTTACATTTCTTTCTGTTCCCTCCATCTTTTAATGTGTGGATGAGTGTATATTTGTGTTTAGTTTTAGTTCGTTTTTTAGTTTTAGTTCTTTTTAGTTTAGTTTGTTTTTCTCCGCTCTTGTTTTTTGTTATTTTGTAATCACCGTTTGGTGTGAAGTTGACAATCAAATTTCTTCTTTTTCGATTCCTTTTCGGAGGGCGTCGGTTCTTGCTGTTATTTTAAAGCGAAGTATGTCACGAGATATTATTTATGCATTACCATGTATATAATTCATTAAAATAAGTTTTATTAGGACAAGGATAAATTTAAGATGTCTAAAATTTAATTTTCCGAAGCTTAAACAGGCTAAAAGTAGGAAATTAATTGAATGCACCTCATAGTGTTTTTGAAGAATCATTTTATAAAATCATTTTAAATATAGCAGTAATACAAAGAATTAATGCATGGTGTAGTATTTAGAATTTTGTAGAAATAGTTTTGAAATAACAAAGAGACTGGCGCCATAAAGAGGAATGTTGGAGCCGAAAAGTTTCCGTAAAAACAAGGAACATCGTTAGTTGATGGTAGCATAGATTATCACAAGTAAAGAAATTAATTGAAGTAATATGGATAATTAAATAGTTATCGCTATTGGAAATGTCGTTTTGTTTTTGACTAGTTGAAAAGGGTGCCCTTTTAAAATTTTAAGCATCTGCCGTTTGCACAGCCGTTGAGGTAGAATTTCCAAACTAATTGGGATAAATAACTCGATAGGATTCAACGAAATTACATTTCCATGTGATCTCTATCCGTTGGGGTTATTAATGAAAACTTGATAAGAAGGAACGCTTCCGACCATAAACACAATCTCCACAGGTAAGTGTTTATCCATGTTTCTTTTATGCATCTAGTACGGACCTATTCTATTCATTGGCGTGCTTAAATCACCTGTTACCGTGACTAAATAATCCCGATCATTATTAACATAATTAAATAAGGGGCATTGATTCCCATTGTGAACGTTTGCGAAACAAATGAATAAAAACTATATAAGATGTTGACGTAAACGGGGTTCGTTAATTACAAGTTAATTCTAAATAACCATTTCCGGTCTGTTAGGCGATCTGATTTAGCATAATAAAATTGCGGACCTGTTTTCCGTCACCAATGTTTTATGTTTTTAGAATTAAGGCATATTTGACGATCTTTGATTATCCATAACTTATTACGGTGTTATATACATATATGTGTGTCGTGAAGTGCTAATTAAATTTTATAAAAGTGTTTAGTACCAAATTGTTGATCTTATTTTAACAATATAAATTTTATTAAAACCTCAACTATAAAATGCGGTTACACTAAATTTAAGTCCAATCCAGTGAGTTATTAGGAAAAGAAAAGTTATGTCATTTGTTTAAGGCAAAATTTAAAACTTCCATAACATTGCATTTCGGCGCAGAAGAATGGTAACGATATATCGAGTGGTCGAATGCTTTAATAGCGATTGCCAAAAATCCCAAAGCAAGCGGTTAAAAGCAACCCAAAAAATTGATTTAGTTTGTACAAAGAAAGAAAACAAAATTGGTAAATAATTTATGTTCGCAGTCAGAAATTAAACTGTCCAATTACTTTATAAGTACTCGCTGTTGAAGTTTATATGTTTCTTCCTAGTACTTATATTTGTCCACGGTTTACTCTAGAGAAGTTTCGTCACGCATTTCGCTCTAAAACCTGGTTTATTATATACAGGGTGTACAGCCTAAGATGCAAAGTCCCGTAATGGTGTTATTATAGACATTCCAAAAAAATTTTCAAATGAAAGTTGCACCGAATCAAGTTCTCCCCATTGTAGAATTATTTTCAAAGATGGTGAATTTTCGGCTATATCAGAAATGCACACAAACTTCGTTATTTTAATTATAATACCGTATATATTATTGAACTTTTGGATTATTTGTTAAATTTTAGGGTCAGTTTGATAACCAAACATTTGATCCACGTTTTTGAAGTATTCTAGGTTTTCGAAACAAAAAGTCAGTTTCAGTGACTTAGAAAATTTCAAATATTAGAGTAACTATCAAACCTAGAAAGATAAGGTGTTCACCGCTAGATTAAGCCAGAAAAAGCATATAGTTTCTTTGTAAAACTACCTTGTTAAATTTAAAACTAGGTATGTATATTCAATTTTTAGATTCTTCAATCATGGCTAACTTGATTTTTTTAAATAGAACGATATGTTATTTTTGTACTAATGGATGCGCAATTCAATTTCCTTTCGATTTTGTTAAGATATTAGTGGATCTATCTATAACATTTTGGGAGATACTCTTGATTTTCTAGTCTTTTAGCGAAAACCGCCTTCCACTGGCATTTTTTGACGAGAAAACCGTGGTTTGAAAGTATTAGTAGGCTTTGACAATATTGTTAAAGCATCGTGTGTAACACAAAACATTTTCAGTGTCATTTTGTTGTTGTTGTGTTTTGTTAACTACGAGTATTATTTGCACAATTAACAATGTCCCTTACACGTGAAGAATTAGTAGAATGGTTTTTGTTCTCGGAGAATGTAACAGAAACGCGTTATCAGCCCAAAGAGTTTACGTACAGCGGTATCCAGATAAAAGACATCCAGATAAGAGGGCGATTCAGTCGCTACTGGAAAGATTTAGCAATACTAGATCAATTGAATTTTCAAAACTAAACCGTAACCATCCTGTACTCGCAGACAAAAATCAGCAGTAGGTATTATTATGTGCACACGACAATCCAGAGTCCAGTGTGCCGGAAATTACTAAGGCAACTGATATCAGCAGATCTTCGGTGCATACGATTTTAAAGAACTACAAATATCATCCCTATCGTATACAATTACATCAGGAACTCCATGAAAGAGATTTCGAAAACAGATTGATCTCTTGTTAACGGGCGATACAAAGAATTAATCGTGACGTAAATTTTATTAATGAAGTAATGTTTTCCGATGAAGCCATATTCCATAAAATGGTTTTGGAAATCATCATAATTCCCATTATTATGACAAAGAAGCCTCATCGATTGGCTATAGCAAGTAGCCCGTACAGGTGATCTGTGAATGTGTGGGCGGGGGTTATTGGAATACATATCGTAGATCCATTCGTTCATGACCAGCATTTGACGGGTAGGGTTTATCTCCACTTCCTTCATAATAGTTTATACGAACTGTTGGAAAATGTACCATTGGCTACTCGTCGAGAAATGTGGTTTCAACACGATGGGACTCCGCCATACTGTACTGCAGAAGTTCGTCAATTTTTGAATGCTTATTTTCCTGATCGCTAGATTGGACGTTGGTCCCCATTTTTATGGGGATTCATAGAAAGTAAAGTTTACGCAACAGTACTAACTACTGCGGAAGACACGCGTCATCGAATTTTGGCAACATTTCGAGAAATTACTCCACAAACGCTCAGCAATGTCTATTAGTCTCTGAAAAACGATTTAACTTGTGCATTGTCCAAAACGGACAACATTTCGCACATTTAATTTAACGGTTTTTTAGTCTTTGTTCTTGTTTGTGCTGCCAAAATTCGATGACGCGTATCTTCCGCAGTAGTTGGTACTGTTGCGTAACTCGAAGCTGGAATAATGCGATAGCCTTTATCTATTTCAGTCAGGCGAATATAAAATAAACTAGGTCACGGCCTGTACTTGAACTTGAATGTTTTGTTTACAAATAATTGAACCTGGGGTTATCTGTTGTCTGTCTATCTATACTTGCATAAACAAGTTAGCTTTATATTAATTACAAATGGTGACGAAAACTTAATTCATGGCGTTTTACGTCATTAAACTAACCTAATAAAATTTAATATAAATATATATACCGCGTTTTGTCGTAAAAATGGTAAATAAATTACTCGAAATGTTGAACTAGGTTAACGTGTAACTAAATCACAACTGGATAAAATGCCTTTTAAACTAAAGTAAATAAATCATAGTCGAACAGTAAATGTGTTTTTGGGTTAAATTTCAGGTACACGTTGGAATAGAAATTGCAATATCAAGAAAGAGTAGGAATTTCTTAATCAAAGTTGGCGGATCTGTTGGGCTGACATTAGGTAATAATTGATTAACGTTTGAGATCAAGCGTCACTTTTGACAGTTGCTATAATTTTTTGCTAACTTTTTCGGTTTGTGCTTTTCGTATGATTTGTTATTTTTTTCATGGTTAATTAACATTATTCTGGTTATAGCTCTTTTGTTAGCGTGTTTTGTTTGTTTGATCATGCCTAGAATAGGGCAAAAGGATATTACCATCAACTAAGCGAATTTGACAAAGCTCGAATTATTGGTTTGCGCAAAGTTGGTTTTTAATTTGGGGAAATTGCTAACCGTGTAAATCGAAATCGATCTACTGTAATGCGAGTGTGTCGTGCATGGTTTGAAGATGGTCAGGAACATTGTAAAAGAGAAACCGGGACTTCAAGAAGAACGAATGAGCGTCAAGATCGTCGCTTAAGACAACTGGCATTTAGGGAACGATTTTCCTTTACTCGGGCAGTTGGTGACCAATGGTTTGGTGAAGATGGTCGCCTTGCAACTCTTAGAATAGTTTATCGCCGAATTCGAAGTTTTGGGTTAACATCATATCGTCCGCAACTTGTGCTTCCTTTAACTGCAGAACATTATCAGCAACGGTTGCAATGTTGTAATGAACGATCTCATTGGAATCTTGAATGGCATCGTGTTGACTTTAGTGACTAATTTAGATTTTGTTTAGGAATGCACGACGGTCGTGAGAGTCAGTAAAAGACGGGGTGAACGACAGAATCTTCGATTTACAGTTGATAGGCTCGTACACCGCACTGTGGGTGTTATGGTTTAGGGTGCGATTACTTATGGCAGCAGGTCTCCCTTCATTCGAGGTAATATGACATCACAATGGCATATTTCTGAGGTGATTGAAACACATCTTCTGCCATACTTTCAAGAGCTCCACGATACATTATTCCAGCAAGATAATGCACGTCCACGTGTAGGAAGGTTTTCTTTGTACTTCTTTGAGCAGGTCCAGATTAATCTTTTTCCCTGGCCTCCAAGATCTTCAGATCTTTCTCCCATTGAACATGTATGGGACATAATTGGTAGAAGGTTGCGAAATTTGTAGCGTCCTCCTTAGACTTTGAAGGCCTTGAGACATAAGGTGCAACTTGCATGGGAGGCAATACCCTAAGATGAGATAAACCACCTTATTCAATCAATGCTACGGCGTATAAATGAATGTATAAATCAGAGAGGTCGCACCACACATTATTAACAATTATTATAAAATTTTGTTTAACTAATAAAGTTATTCCTCCCAAATTTTGATCATTTATTATATATAAAATGGTTATAGTTTCTGGTTAGTCGGTCAATTCAAATGGAAATCCTTATATATTAAAGCAATATTTGACAACTTTGTTGTTGCTTCTTTAAGGGAAACCAAAAATATAATGTAACAATGCAATTAGCAAAATTAAAAATAAAACTAACTAGGAAAATTTACATATGGGAATAAATTTATTAGATAATATAACTTTTATACTAAAAATAGAATAATACTTAAATATAAATTTAACAAATCATAAAAGTAAAACTAACTTGATGTGAAATTTAATTAATTTGAAATAATCAAAAAGCCCAAAACAAGAATTTATTTTTGTAATTAAACGTATAAGTTAAAAACAACGTATGTAATTTACCCCACGTAGATCATTTAAAATATTGATCGACCATTCCTTCAATTCCCTGAAAGCTTCTATGGTAACTATGCGCAATATTTCACTGTCTGGTGCCAATTGTAAGAATCTTATTATTTAAATAGCTCTATAAAAAGCAATAGTGAGCAGTAACTAGGAGGTGCGAATTTTGCAAAAGGGGGAAGGGCAACAAGTGCGAGTAATTTTTTTCATTTTCTCTAGTAATTTTTTGGTAGTTAATAAACTACAACTTTTATTGTTCAATATTAAAAAATTAAACATGAAATGTAATTAAATAAAGATACTTAAAATCGATATAAGCAGCTTTCGCTAGATTCTTAGATCAATAAAAATTGAAATCTATAAAAAGTCGAAAATTTAGAATAAATGTTTTGAAAACATACTAAACATGTTATATTTTCGAAAACTTCAATTAAACAATTATTTCTACAAAATAGACCATGCGAGGATGTATTTCGAAGAAATATCAAACGCGTTCTCCAAAAGTGCAATAGTTTAATCTGGGATCCTACTTTAAATAATATATATCTTATTTATATCTTAAGGACGTTATTCCTACAAATAATATTATCTTTTAATGATTATTCAAAACGTGACTTCTAGAGACATATACGTTTAAATATAAACAATATCAAGTAAACATACAAATCAAAGTTACTGTATATTTCATTAAGTACTTAAATTGATGTGATAAATTGATGACTTCAAAGTTCGACTAATTATGCAAGACACGCATCTGAATCGTATCCATAAAAATTAAACAAATGATATGACTTTTTTGAAGTAAACAATTTGTACTACGATGAAGTTCGTTAACAAAGGAATACAGTGAGATTATGATTTTAAATTGTTATACATCAGCAAATTCAGCAAACAAGATGTGGGAAATTCTTCACTTACGTGCTTTTTCCAGTATCGGGACACAACTTGAAATAGCATACAATGTATTGTTATGAGACGAACCAGGTGCAGACAGAAAGGACCCCTTGTGCATCAAAGCCGCTACTGAAGCGAAGAGGCGGTTCCTTTGATCAAAAAGCTCCGCCAACGAAAGTAAGGAAATCTTCCTTTAAAATTGCTGGTACAAGGTATAAAAATACAATTCCGATAATAATTGATCCCTACATGTTTAATCTATCCTCCAATGTATTGTAACTTAGGGAGCGAGCTGACCAGATGCATATTACCAGCGTAAAGGTCACGACACAACCACTGCTATTTCCCCATGAATCGAACCTCAAGTTTATTTCCTAATGCAAAACAATATTTCTTCTTTTGCAGTGCCTTAAGAGTTTCGTTCCTCCTCTAACATATCTGCAAGTGAGGAGAAGTATAAAACCGATGTCACGTAGGCCACACCCAGATGTCTGTTAGTTTAGAAATTCTTAAGCAACCATGTATATTTTACTTTAAAATAAACACGCTTCCGTTTCTAGAATTCCAGGAAAAGAGAATTAAGTTAACTAGGGGATTGTCCGGAAAGTAAAACATCACTTTCAAATTTAATTTTTTTTTATTACAACAAACTTTAACATTTTATAAAGGAGTATAGCATTACAGAATAACCAATATAAAATCCCATATTAATTCATTGCTTCTTCCATACCTTTATACCCTACTAATAACAATTTTCCAAGTGGTGTCTATTATCGATTTGCCACTTCCTCTTGCTACATTTTTACTAATATTTGCCGATACTTGTTCAAATCCTCGCTCTTTTTTTGGTGCAACTTTACATAATTCCCAAAATTTTTCGATTCCATGCGCTTGAGGTAAATTTAGAGTGTCCTTTTTTCGATATAGTTGACGTTTTCATTGTCACTTTAGTCACATAGAGCAAAGTGGTCATATCTTGACAAAACAAAACATCACTCTATTGTAATGCCTTTTAATAAAGCGTACTAGTCGTGCCTTAGTGGATTCATGAAAATAAATCTCCATTAATACAGCCCTTTGAAATATGGATCAGGCACATTCCCATATGGGTCCATAGTCTGCCAGATAATGTACCTTTTAAAAACTTTAGTTTTTAACTTTTATTTTTTTTTCATATTTTAACTTGAGGATCATGACAGTGATAATATTCTTTACCAGATACGTTCCTTGAGTCTCATGCAACATATGTTTCATCGTCAATGATTAAGATTTTTCTAGTGCACTTCATATATGTTTTCCTTAGTCCACTTTTAGCTCTCCTTTCTTGATCAGTTTGGTAGTTCAGTGCAGACAATTTTGTACTAAGTGTAGATTTACTATATAAAGTCTTAAAGCAGCTTTACGAACATTTAAAAACGGCTCTTTTTGAAGCATCTTTTGATTCTACTTTGATTTAATAACCACAGTATCTTGGCTGTACGGTGTAATACTTTCTTGCAACTTTTTTCTCCCGTTTCTACAAACTTTTTTAATATCCTATTAATGACATCTCGCCGTTTTCTATGTTTTAAGAAATGTTTACTCACTAGTTTTTCATCAAACTTAGTTTGATTTCTATAAAACAGAATAATACGTTTTGCAAGCATTTCATGTTCTACACGCTTCACTTTTAGAGAACAAAATGTCAGAAGCTAATCATATTACTTACTCAGATTAATTTTTGATTATTTATACAACGCCTTCGTTTATTATTTATTAAAATAAAAATGATGAGAAATTTCCAAAATGGAATTCTTATTAAATTAGTTTAAAATAATATGAATTAAAACTAAAACTAATCTTTAAAATTAATGCACAACTACAATCTAGGCAGATTTAAATGAACCTGCTAATACAGCATTTTCGTGTATCCTGACGCCAGTGGTGCACACCGAATTTCTCTTTACAACAAAAGGAATAGTTAACAATACATAATTGCTAAATATTCTATAGAGATATTAAATTTATACATTTTATACAAATTATTGAGAAATAATTTTGTAGATATAATTTTACCCAAATACTAAGATGTATTTAAATGGCTCTGCTGTGACAGAGGTATGCCAACGAATATATCAATGTCACACTGATATCAGTATAATTTGATTACTGAGTGAAGAAATATATTTATTTAAGTGATCACTAAAACTTTAAATTTTAGGTAACGACAGTTTTTTCCATCTGTTTTTGTTATTGCACGATTTACATTAATCTTTACACCTGCAAAATATTCTCTTTCCCTGAGTCCTTATTTATTTATACGTGCAATTAAATATTCTCAAGTGAGATGGGTTCTTGTTATGTCAGCGACTAGTTAAAACGCGTAGTTGACCACACCATATGATTTTAATTACTTCATTAATATCATTTGTCAGAGTTTCCTCGTGGATAAATGATTTTGTTGAATGGTTCGCTAATAAGTTAATCTTCATTTATTTTAGCCACTATCTCAAGCAATGTTAATTATTTGTAGCTCGCTTAAATTGTCAACGCAGCAATTGGGGTTTTTATATCACTGCGCTTTTTATGCTGGATGACGGAGAATAGACAAAAATGCCTTTTTATCGCGTACAGAACTTTCAATATCTTCCTTCCTGTTTACAGTATTTTCGTAATTTCATTGTTTATTTTAACCTTCGACGAATGAAATTTTCCCACTTTCACTAATTTGTTTAATTTACGTGTGGCCTTTTTGAATTTTAGCTATAAGTACAAAAATATTAAGAATTTTCTATATTTAATTATTAGAAACTATGAAGATACAGAATATTGCAGTTTGTCGTATCTATATATTTTTCTTGAATAATACACTTGTATGCATTGCGATTATTTCAAACATCCAGCGCCTGAGTGTTGACTGCTCTTTATAATTTTAATACTAACTGAGGATCGTCTACGTTCCTAAATATTAGTTACAATAGCCACTTATGTTGTCTATAGCAATTCATAACCGATTTATTATCGTTGATGCTTAATTAATTGTTTCTAATTTAATGTGCATCAACAATATACATACGAGTATGTATGTAATACAAAAATGTTTGTTCCGTGCAATAACACTATTTTTCTAAACAAAATTTGGTTTATTGCATTTATTAAAGCGAAGTTATTTGAACATATACTCTTCTAAGCTATCTCAATAAACATAAATTTAGAAAGTTTATTTAAACTAAATCGATAAACTTCTCTGAGCATTTCCGGAGTAATACACTATTCACGAATAAATCCTCTTAGTTGTGCTTTACACAATAAAGTTTCCTGATACAACTTAACCACTCAAACTTATATTGTCAATCAATGTTTAACTTGGAAAGCAGGTCTTGTTTAAATAATTTTTAAACCCACGCTTGAACTGTAAACACTGACAAAAACATATACTTGCAATAAAACCAGGAAAAAAATATAAAACAGAATTATACGACTATATTTTAAGCAAATATTTATATGTCGCACTAAAAAAAGGACGTAAACATTCTTCTTTGACACCGCTGTTATTAAAGTGTTCAGGTAAGGTTAATAAAAAACCAACTGCAAGTAACCTACTGAAAAATTTAAACATTCTTCAACTAAGTTATTACTTCAATCCGAAAAAGTTAGTTTTATAACAAACATTATCACAAACAATCGACCGCAGGCCTAAACTAATTAGACATGCCGTAAATAACTTCTATTATTTATGAAATTCATAACACATTAATATGCTTTTATTACTTTCAGTAATTTAAAAAGTATGCTTTAAGAATTAAGTTGAAGTTTAAATTTTGACATCATATAAGGTCATTTGTTTAATTTTGGATGCAGTAAGTGTATTTACTTAGGTTATTTGTGAAATAAAAATATTTAATTTTAGGCCTAGCACATAAGATATGTTTAGTTACTCTACTTGTTGTTCCACATAGTATTATATATTTATTAGTGATTTAGGATTAGGCGTAATTTACTTACATTGTGGTTGTACAATTTATAGATCAATGTAGAAAAGAATAAAAACAACAAATTGTACTTTATTCGTTAATTCAAATGTATATCATCTTTAGATTATTATAGGTTTTTCTATTAATTGCACTAGAATAAATAATTTAAAATCTTCGAATAAAGGGTCGAAAAATACCACCTGATGTTCGAAAATACACTATCAGTGCGGAAATTGATTTAATTAGAATGGCGCCACCAACGGTCGACGAAATAGAATCTTACATTTTATGGGTTCCGTCCTTGACCGGAACTCCAGAAGGTTTGGTAGAATCGAGAGTACCTAGAACCAGTTTGGCGATATTTTAGAAAATATTTTACATTCAATAAATTAATGCGTCAATGTCTTAAGCAATATTTTACTAACAATAATAGGAATAAGAATGCACCCAACTATTGAACTTGAAGTCAAAGAAAAAATCCCTGTAAACAGGCATATACTGAAAACTAATTCTCCAGAACCAATAACAAATATGTGTTAACTCTAACGTTAACTACTAATTATGCATGGCAATGATCTAAAATTGCTTTTTATTCAAAGATTTGAATAAATTCGCTGATACCACTAAGACATGGAAATTTAGTTTTAAAATGAACAATTACGTGAAATTAATATTCCTCAAGCGCCTCCTTTCAACTACAGCGACATTTCATTATACAAATTCAAATGTTTAAATAATTAATTTACTTAGTAAGGTTTATTTTACACTGAAACTAAATTCAGGACACATTTCGTATAATTAATAACAAAATCTGTGAATAACCCCATTGATTTCTTAAATAAAAATATACAGGATGATTGAAAAGCAGCTCCTATTTCAATATGTGAATAAATTTTATATTTATTGATCAATTATATTAAACTAATTTGTTTTTTCTTTGAAAGGGGAGAATTAAGCAGAAGTGGCATAGAAAAGGTTAGCGCTACAGGAACGAGCTAAAGTAGCTTCCCGTTATAAAGTGTGATACCTAGTTGTGCAAGTATAGAGATGGTGGCAATGTGTTCACGGGACCTGTAATGTCTTGGATTCTAAGAATGCCGGGAACTGTTGCATACTAATGAATAAGGGACCTGTGACAGATAGCAGCAAAAGTAGCTGTCTCAGCATCATGGACAAAAGATAATATGTAAGTTTCGCAGGATACATAAGTTAACAGGCCAAATTGTTCATGAACGTAACGTCACACAATACACAATCAGATCAGTCTTGACGCTATTAAGTTTTCGTCCATGAAAACTACATTATCATCAAAAACTAGCCGTAGAAAAACTCTATCACTGCACAGAGTATAGAGAACTCGGGCTTGGTTGGCACGTCAACTGGCTCAAGTTATTTGATAATATCCTTTGGAGCGATGACGGAGTATTTAATGTGTAAGGTTTGTAAAAATTCATAATTATCATTACTGGGAATAACTGTAAAAGTACCATCATAACATCAAAATCGCGATTATAGAAACCGATATAGTTTTCTGCGGGTTTCAATGTTATAATATTATTGTTATCATTGTTTAAATTAAAAGTACAATGTAAAAGACTTTTTAAGAATTCG
>JAHWXV010650417.1:0-10651 GCA_024586415.1 Phrixothrix hirtus
TATATATATATATATATATATATATATATATATATATATATATATATATATATATATATATATATGATATTTGTGTACTGTAATTGTCGTTAAAGCAATTAAGATTTGTTCTTTAAAGGGATTTTAAGCCCATCTTCAATTTAGTCTTTATAGTAAACACGAACCTCGATTGTATTGGCTAATATTAAACATTATTATTTCACATTTTTAGTGAGTAGTCAATTATCTTCGAATTTTAATTGAATTTGTGTACTAGTGAAGCAGTGAATTATCAACAATATAATGTGTCTTGTGCTCAACTAGTTCTTTTATTTATTTCAAACGTCATTTTTGTCTAATATTATAACTAATCAGTATGCGCCTAGCGAATTTGATTTTGATCAAGAATTTTGTTATTCTGCAAGAAATAAGGAAGCATTTGTTTCGCATAAAATTTGAAACGTTCATAACAATCTAAATTGCCTTCAGCATTATTAAATAATTTATCTCAAGTACAGCATATTTTGAATCTTGTGCCGCGTTAATTAATGAATTCTCATAGACAATTTACTTCAATTTCAATATACAGGATGTATCAACAGTTTCAGTTCATTACTGTTAGATAAAGATCTAGGTCAGTTATTCACAAAAAAGAGGCTGCACTCCTGATTTTATAATTAAGGTTAGCACTCCGCAACATACAGAGCGATAATAAATAAGTGAGCACGTTTAGCATTAGTATATTCCTTTCAGCTTTTGATCCCGTATCTGTATTAGAGTGTCTGTCTCCACTTTTAAGGTAGGTCACTAACATCGTGATATACAGTGTGTTCCATAAACGTGGTATGATTGCAGTTTCTACGTAAGAACAGTGGTTTCCACCTTTTACTGATTACTTGTTGATTTTATAGTGTTTATTGTCGCAAATATCGACGTACCACGGCTCGCTCCACTGTAGATTGTCCGGCCGTGGTTATGCACTTGTGATTATTTGTGACATGCGTTCTTGTCAGTTTATCCTATGACATGTCATGGAAACTATTATTAATACAATAGTAAGCCAGGCAATTATCTACCAGAGATATATAGCTAGAGTTTGCAAAACTGACTCTTAGCCAGTTTAAGGTTTGTGTTTCGTTTTGAGAAATTTTCGGCTTATAAGACGGGTGCAGTACGTTTCGCCGCAATCTTTTGCCACGAATCGGTTTGTCGCGAACCGATTGGCTGCGAACCGATTTGCTGCGGTCCATGTTGCCGTAAACTAGTTTGTCGGGAGCCTGTTTAGCCGCAAGTCACTTTGCTACGGGTAGTTATGCTGCGAAAACGTATGTTTATAAAATAAGTACAATATAATATACATTTCAAATTATTATCTACGTTAGCAAACTACTGTATAATAATTTAAGCTTTATTTTGTAATTATTTACAATGCATTCTGGTATTCTTTATAAATATATGTATACTTAGTTTCAACCATACCTATTTAAATAACGCAAAGCGGGGAATTCCAAATTACTAGTTGCCTTCAAGGCTTTATATACTCTGCTACTTTCACTCGTTTGCCGAACGTTCGTCGTTCGGTTCCGCGTCATCGGCCCTTTTCCGCATGACGGCTCTTGCGTGCTTTCAGTTTTTATCCTGTCACTCCTTAATTGTGGTATAGTCGATGTTATTAATAAGGGTTTCCAAGCTGTTGGTAATCTTTGGGTGTCGTCACACCCGGAACCGAACGAAGAACGTTCGGCAAACGAGTGAAAGTAGCAGAGTATATAAAGCCGTATCAAAGCAAGAGGACGTCAGTTCCATACGAACAATAAGATTGCGAAGTAGACAGTTACAACGGACTTGATAATGGCATATGTGAGTCGGCCGAAACGTCGTCAAATTGGTTCTTTTCAGAACCAAAACATATTTACGCGAGAGACTACCCAGAAAACCAATCCAACATCTAATACTCGCGGAAACTTAAAATATAACATATATATATATATATACATATATATATATATATATATATATATACATACACACACATATACATATTTACAATTAGTTTTCAGAATATGCACACATCGTAACAGTTTTGCTGTGTAGTGGGCAAAGATTCCTCTGGCACTGGGCACATTTTGTTTTCACGTTCTTACCTTCGTTCGTTGGACACCCGTAATACGTTGCGTTTGGTTTCATATATCCTCTAGCATTTTACAAACCACTGCGTTAATTTCGCAATGACATTATAAATTCCTAAATTCCAAAGAAAGCTGAGACTATTAGAATGATTACAATAAAAAATGAAATTCCAAGGAAAGTCCAGAAAGCAATTTACCATCCCTTTCATCAAGATAATCAGAAGGAATTTAAAGTCGGAAATATATCAAAACTTTCAATAACATAGGCAGTCAACTTTTACCACCACCTACTACCGGGTGGGGTCCGAGCTCATCCCTACATGCAATTTCGCTTCATATTTAAAAAATATAAGACTCCGTAATTGCAATTTCTAACTTTTCTTTTTACATATTGTGCTAAAAGCTACAAAGAACAATGTAAATGGATGCCCTAAAACTTGACTAACTACACTTAAATATACCAACAAAAATATGCAACTTGGGGCCGCCCGGACCCCACTCGGTGTTGGGAATGTTAATTCCTAAATTTTTCTTCGAAGTTAGAAGTTGTACAGATTAGGTAAGTATTCAATATTTATTTGTTGCAATAATTTGCTTATAACAAACGACCTTTTTTAATTTTAACGTAGAACTGATTTGTGGGTATGTTCAGTTGAGGATTCTCTCCAAAATTATATACAAGCGTTTTGTTGTACATAGCGCCCGGTCTTACTTGCATGTGTTTAACTACATTAAGCAGTACCTACATATTAAAGGTATGTACTACATATTGTAATTTGTAACATTGCTATTTTTTTAAATTTATAGTGCTTAACCTTGAATTTTTATTTTACACACTTTTATTCACTGAAATAGCGTACTAGACCTAAGAACCAGTTATGTAGTTATTTAAATATGTTAACTAGTTTTCTTTTAAACCTAGTTTATTACGAAAAAGTGTTATCAACAGATATTTTACTTATCTGACAGTGACACTGATATTAGTTCCTGTCAAATTAAAAAGCTTCCATTTTCTAAAACAGAATGAAATTGTATGCTTTTTCAGTGAACATAGGATGAGATCAAATATCATAATCTCACACAAATCTTATAAAAGTAATAAAATATTATTTTTATTCCTGTACAGTTTGCTCAGATTTGGATGATATTGCGGGATATCTCCGTTATTTTGAAAGTCAGCGGGATGCGGTTTTCGAGACATGTTGCTGTTTTACTTTTTAGTGAAACTAAAGATTCTGAAATCATATTTTTCACAGCCACTTTTGTTTTTGAGATACAAGGCGAAATTGAAAATTTGCACGTTTGAAGCATACCTCGTATTTCGGGAACGGTTAATGATATTAAAAAGACAAAATTGTAGCTTATAGATATTTTAAAGCAAAATTCAATGGCGTCCTTAGTTTTTTCCTAAAATCAACAGTATTCGATATATCATCTAAACTTTTGTTTTTTTATATGGGACACCCTATGTGTTTTCTTCTAGCTGTATCCAGTTTATCGTGGGATTTTCAAAAATATATAATACTCTGTAGTTATTATCGAAAATTAAACTAAAAGATTACAATTTTCAGAAATTCAACCAATTTTGTTTAAATAGGACTTGAAAAATAACAAACAAAGTAGAAACATATATTATAACAGAAACAAAAAAAAGCTTAAACATCACAAAAATTGTTCAAATTGATTTCCGCTGTGTCTCAAACACATTTGGCACATTGTTCTAATTTTGCACAAGGAATTCAGAATTATAATGGGTCGTGCTTGTAAAGCCATAAATTCTATCTCTATGGTAGCACGTAAATTTTCTATTGTCTAATATTGCTCGTGGGCGTTACATATTTTATTGTGTAAATACCCCCATAAAAAGAAATCATGTATTCATAAGTCGCGTGATCTTGTGGCCCACCTCACAGGATCATTTGTTGAGATCAAACGGTTCTGAAATGTTCGTCTAGAAACGGCTGCACAATCTGCGCATTGTGTGCCGGAGCTCCGTCTTGTTGATAATAAATATCATTTACATGGGCCAAAGTAATTTCGTCGATTAAGTGTGGGATGATGTTTTGTAAAATTCCAAGATGCCGGTTTCCAGTTAATGTTTCCTCATATATGCAAAATTTTATATTTCTCCCTAAAATAAAATAGGACACGCTGACACCAAATCTTCCTTATCGATGAAGAAGAAATATGACAGTGATTTTCATTGGACCAGTAACGAGAATTGTGGCGATTTAAAATCCCGCAGCTACTAAAAAACAACTCATCAGACCAAATAACTTTTGCAGGAACCAATTGCAAAAATTCATTCTTCTTACGGCATCTCCAGGATGTAAGTTGTGAACTAACTTAAACTTATACGGCTTATATTTATGTCTCTTTAGTATTTCTTGAACCTCAGATTTTATTACATCAACAGCAGCTCCAATTTTTCTGCAAGAGTTTGTATGATTAGTCTCAACATTTGTCAAAACATATATCTCGTTAATTTTATTATTATTTTTTATATAAGACTGCGGACGATGTTTAATAAAAGGTCCATAGTTTACTAAATTTGACTTAATTCTACTAAATATGAGTTTAATCGGCTGTCTTCTCTCAAAAAACCTAAAATTAGGTGTTATTTCATATATTAACTAATCAGTAACTGTTTAGAAAAGAAATACCTGCGAAAATATAATTCCGAAGCTTCATTTTCATTCTCGCTGCACTGAATGAAACAGGATAACATGTAATATTTTTCTAGGTTTTCAAAAACTTGATTTGCAGCCATTGTAAAGCGGAAAATTTGCTGCCTCCAAATGCTAACAATAACCTATACTTTTCTATAATAGGGAAAAGTTTGACATCATGTTCGTTGGTGGTTTTTCAAGACCTATTTAAATAAAATTCGTTGAATTTCTGAAAATTGTAATTAGCTAGTTTAGTTTTGATAATAACTACAGAGTATTATATATTTTTGAAAATCCCACGAGAAATTAGATACAACTAGAAGAAAATACATAGGGTGTCCCATATAAAAAAAAACAAAGGTTTAGTCGATATATCGAATCTATTAATTTTAGAAAAAATTAAGGACGCCATTAAATTCTACCTTAAAATATCTATAAGCTACATTTTGTCTTTTCAATATCATTAACCGTTCCCTAAATACTAGGTATGCTACAAACGTGCAAATTTTCAATTTCGCCTTGTATCTCAAAAATATAGATGGCTGTGAAAAATATGATTACAGAATCTTTCCTTCCACTAAAAAGTAAAATAGCAACATGTCGCGAAAACCGCATCCCACCGACTTTAAAAATAACGGAGATGTTCCGCAATATCATCCAAATCTGGACACACTGTACATTGGTATTTAATTATTTTTAAAAATTTAAATTTTAATATATCTATTAAAAATATTAAATATTAAATAGCAGTGACTATAATTTTCTTTATTGGGATAGTATGTATGTATGTACATTATAATATACAAAAGGTATATTTTAAAGGAACTGCCGATCGTTTGCTAGTAGGTCTTGATTCTAAAGAATGTAAATAAGGTGTACTATTTAGAAATATATGTACTTATTTCGAAAATATATTGGTTCGGGATAGAATAGTCAATGGCAAAGCGGGCCGTAGTTAAACAGGCTTGCGACAAAATGAACCGTAGCAAATCGGTTCTCGGCAAAGCGGTCTGCGGCAAAGCAGTCCGCGGTAAACCAGTCGGCGGCAAACCGACTAGCGGTAAAGCGTTTGAGGCGAAAGGCTCGTTGCGAAATAGGCCATTGCTTTAACTCGGCAACACTCGCTATATGAGCATTGTGCTCACCCTCTTGAAATAAATGTAGTTACATAAAATGTTTACCTCCTAAGATTTTGTTATTTCGTCTAATTAACTTTTATGGCTTTCTAATCGCGTCCGTAAATGATCCATAGAACCTACGTTTAAAACAAAAGCAAATAATTAAGCGTTCTTCAACCCAGTTCGCTAATGTGAGAATTTCTCTCATTGTGCGAGGCTTCGTGTTCATAAGGTGTATATAATATAGAAATGCTATATAGATGGGAATTTTTATATTTTGTGTATAAATCTTTATTTTAGTTGAATAAGATAATTACAAATCATATTTATACTTTTAAAAGGAAATTTGTAACTAAGATTAAATAAAACCTAATTTTCTAATGTTTTACTTAAATATCGTTTTTCTAACAACTTTAACTGGGTAGTAACGTTTTTATCGCTTATTACCAATATTAACGTTGAATAAACATAATTAGTCGATAAATCCACTTTTATTTAAGTTAAAATACAAATTAGCCGTAAAACAGCACTCCGTGACATAAATACTCATGCGCGAGTGATGACGAAAATTCAACGGTAGCGAGTGCTTCCGGGTTAAGAAACATTTTCTAAAAATATAATTTGAAGAAAAATTAAACATAGTAAAATAATATTAAACAACCAATAAGAACATAAAGTTCAAATGAAAAGTAAATATTGCGCGGTATTTACACTGCTTTAAATATACATTTTGTACGTGTAAGATGTTAAGGACTGATGATCACTAAGTTTAATCGTAAGGTTATCTTTGAAAAAAAGGATAAATTTAATAGTTGTATAGTTTACTAGTTACGAATTTTTTTAAAGTTTTTACGGTGTAATTATTTGTACCTTGTCATGCCATAAATATTAATACATTTATAAACACGGCTTTGGCAGCTGATAACCTAAACGCAGCCAAATGTTATGTGGGCAGTTCTGACTGCTGACATATGCTCTACCCAGTCGCCAAACCATTTCAGTATAGGTTGAGCCGTCACAATGGAACGGTCAGGTAAATAGAATCGTATTGCTGTTATTGCTCTTCATAGGTGTGGAATAAAACAGCTCGCATTTTTGATTTATTAAAACTGTTGAATATTATGCGTTGTTTTGTTTATCTTTCTGTTAAGTTGTTTGCTGATACTGGAAATGTAAACGACCGTAAAAGATACAGCCGGCTCCGTACGGCACAGGTAATTAATGTTTCGAGGTCGAGAATCAATCTAAATCCTATCCAAAAACAAAAAATGATGGCTCGTAAAATGGGTATAGCGACGAGAGCTATGAGCCACATCATTAAACAAGACTTGGAACTAAAGATTTTCAAACGACAAACAAGACAAGCGCCTTACCGTTGAACTAAAAAAAAAGGAAAAAAATTCAAGACACCTTTGTTGCTCTACGATAAAGGGTGTTAAAAAATCCTGTTTACTGACGAAAACATCTTTATCGTGAAGGAAACTTGTAATAAGCAGAACGATAAGGTGAATGCACGGTCCTCCAAGGAAGCTATTGAACTGGTGTCTAGGATTAAACGTGGTCATTATCCCGCGTTAGTGATGATTTGGTGGGGAGTATTCTATGATGGTGTCACTTCCTTACATTGGTGAAAAGAGTATTAAAATAGTCGCAAAAAACTATTAGCGAGACATTTTAAGGAATTTAGTGGAACCCTTGAACCAAACCATGTTCCACAACAAACCGTGGGCATTTCAATAAGACTCTGCGCCCGCTCATAAGGCCAAAACAACTCAACAGTGGCTTCAAAATCATGCATCCGAGTTTATTAGTATTGACTATTGGCCATCAGCCAGCCCAGACCGTAATCCGCTCGACTACAAATTGTGGCCAGTTTTAGATCACATGGTCTATATAAGACGCCACCACAACCTGGAGTCATTTAAGCAGGCGTTGGTAAAAGCTGTGGACCATTTTCACATGGATATCCTCTGTACAGCGATGGATAGGTGGCCTAACGGACTTCGGAGCTGTATTAAAGTAAATGGCGGCATTAGGAATATTTTTTCTATATTTAGTAGTTTATTTATTATACCCACAATAAATTATGAAAAACGTATTCAAATCCAACCAGCAGTTTCATGTTTGTATTTAAAAAATCTTGTATCGATATTTATGGCAGGACTAGGTACTGATTTTCGATCTGCATTAGACTATTTATAAGTATATCTATGCAATTTACAGAATATCTGTACCCAATTATGACAATATGAACTATTGGAAGCGTTATACTTTATAAAGTTATGGAATTAAAGTCAGATGTTAAATTTTCAATTTTGTACTGGAATCTGTATAGTGAAATGTACCAGCACAAATAAAACAATTAGGACCAGCTGCACCGCTTCCTTTTAAATGTCGTTTAAAGTAAGCATCATTCAATTATCATAGAAATAATTGTGGAACAATAGGAATTATAAAATTTAAGTAAAGCTCAAGTGTAAGTAAATGTGGTGCAGGCGGCCATTAGCACAACAAAATTATAAGCTTTATTGCATTTACAAAGACGGCAGAAGAAAATTTATTCAATTTTATTTAAATTAGTTTGCGAGTATGCATGGAAACTGCATATTATGCAAACTGTTGCAGAATTGTCGAATATTGTTAGCTCTCACCTTTTGATTACACGTAGTCATAATTCTATTAGTAGATATACTGCAAAGGGTTTGAATAAATTGTTATTCCATATAGCATATATTTTATTAGTTGATTCTAATATAGATCATATACATTTTTATGTTTATGTATATTTTAAACGCATAATCACGTATAGAAACCATAATTAATGAACTACGTTCCAGAAACGTTATTTTAGAGACAAATTTGCAATAGCTATTTATTTAACTATATCTTAAAATATCCCTTACAGCTGTTAACATTGAAAAGCTTTCCGTTTAACCATTTCTCTCTTTATGTAGTAGCACATACAGTTATATACTAAAATGTATGTACCTACCTAGCAAAGGTTTGAGCTTTTGGAATGCGACGAATTCCTTTAATTGTAGACATTTACAGATTCAGTTAAATTTCTCGTTAGCTCTTGGGATTTCTACAAACTTTAGCAGAGATTCGAATTTTATTCAAAAGAGTTTCCCTTAAATTTATGACTATAATCCTCTATTAACAAATATTAAATCCCAACTTCAGGAGTTAGCAACGTTTCTGTATTTTAATTAAATTTTGAATGTTATACTATATATACGATACGTTTATATGCGCTTAATTGAATAAATTATATATGTATGTACAGTTATATATTATACTCAACCAGGTTTCCTTAGAATAAAAACGTCTTGTAGTTGACAAACAATTTTTTTAAATTATTATAGCATTTCCCTAGCTATACTATTTGAATATTAAAATGAATTTACTACATGTAGATTATTTCAAACTGACACGTTTTAACATTGTATGAAATGTAATAAAAATACTGACAGAATATAATGGAATGTGAGTGTATATAAGATAAAATATTCTTCAAAAACTGATGGGCTGTCAATATAAATATTAAGCCACATTCTGCGTTCGTGTATGTGTAGGAATTATAAACATCTGGGGTTAAATTGGAAATTGATCAAAATGTAATTTCTGAAATATTTAATCATAAAGAAAAAATAGCAGGTTAAAGTTTCGGATTAGCTGTGAATATATTTCACTATTTCAATATATGAAATAATAATGTTAAATTTAGAAAATAAATAGCCGAAGAGCCTTTTTAAAAGTCACTTCGATTGTTTTCGTATATTGTAATGGCCACGAAAGTCGCTTTCCGATATTATTTGCAATTTTTTTAATAGTAAGTTGATATAAGCAAATCCAAAAGGTTGGTCTATCTCTGACCATAAAAATGTCAATTATTTAGTAGTCTTTTAAACGGGTTTATATGCATATAAACTAAAATAATTGGTTTTATATGTGGGTAGTAGTACAGTAAATATGAATTACGATTTATTGATTTGTTACTCGTTTTGTTTGTTATATCATGATCAAATATTTCTACCTTTATGTGATTCGTTCCTTCTATTTGTTGCTTTTAGTTTTTCAATTCTGAGCTTTATTTACGTTGAACTACTAAAATTCCTTTTCATACGATTTTCTGCATATTTGTTTTTGAATATTCATCTTCCTTTCTTTTAGCGTCTACAGATAGGTTCACATATAGTGTGTAAACTTAAATATTAGTTACTAGATTCGTAATTTATACATATATCATAGTATAGGTGGGATTGGTGCTATCCTACCACCGTGGTTTAGAATCAATAATCATTTTCAATTAGTAATGTAACGTATTCACATCCTCTAAAATTATAATTTTATGTTTTGCTATAACAATCATTATTACTGATTTACAATTAGTCTATTGCAATATATCGCTACACCCAATCTTATTTAGCTAATAAACATATATCATACAAAATCTTGTGTTATTTAGATTTTCTGACCCTGTACGCATTTCCGAGTAACTACAATTCCAATGGATGCGTTTCTTTTATATTTTGCTTTTAACCAATTGAGCTGGGATTGTGATTTGGACTGTTTTACAGGCAAATTTTCTTATTTAGTAATTAATAATGGAAGAACTTAAACTTAATTTTCCTATTAGAGATTTCTTTGTTAATAAACTTGTAACGAGTATCCGTTCGAACCCCTTTTTGAATATGGTAAATGTAGGGATTCAAAACAAACACCGTAACTTGTATACCTCGGGTCAGCTCTAATA
>JAHWXV010650461.1:0-11163 GCA_024586415.1 Phrixothrix hirtus
AAGGGTTTGTAACCGGAAACGTTTGTAAATTTAATATCATTTTCAAATAAAGCTATAAAATAAATAACAATTAAAAATTTGAAATACCTATTCGCATTTTGAATATTTATAATACTTTTCTTCCTACATTAACTAAATTTATTCATCATTATTGTGCAAGAAGGATTTATAATGTAATTTTAACTTAAGTAAAAAATTGTTTTCTGTCAGCTATGAAAATAATAAATACACCAATTTTCTTCTACTATTTGTATGAGAGCATCTTCAAGATTCATTATCATCTGCGGTCTTTGCGCCCACATCTTTTAAAACTAAGGTTAACAATTCCTGAATCTCGCAGTCTTTACAGCGTGTTTTCCGCGAAATGTTCTGATGTGTACCTATTTGTAGCAGTGAATCCCGTAACAAATTCATATTATACGTACAGGCGGCTAGGTATTTCCTCATCTATCACAGTAGTTCAACTAAAAAGCAGGACCGGGCTGAAAACTTCAATTGCAAATATTTCGAAAACTATGCAATTTAGACACATAGTTTATAAGCGTTTTTTGTCGCACATATTTAAATGTGTCTGCTGTTAAAGTAATACCTTTTATATCGCGGGCACCCTGTATATAAATCAGCTCTCACTTATACTTGTTAATGTTTACAATAATGACAAAAAATGTTGTTTAATTTAACGATCGATTACTTGACGTCAGAGAGGTTTTCCTTAAGAAAAGTGGATACAGCTGAAAAACCTTTATGATCAGGCAAGTAGTAAATTGAGATACGGAAGAGTCACTTATTTTATCACGACAACAGCTAGGTCCTGAAGATGTTTGATTGGAACGCAGGCTCGGGTTTTGAAACATGTCGTACTTTAGAACTCGTACTATACGAAACGGCCCTGCTCGTCGTGAAATGTTAATTGACCCAATTCAAATTTTCCCTTAGGGGATTAACGTTGGATTTCCAACAATTCGGCCATTTAACGGAACAATAGTGGGTAGTCTTATCAAACAAAAATAAACAGCACTGAATTCTCGTGTAACTAGATGCATGAACGAAGCAGCTGTTATTTGTGATAGCGTCAAGACGACTAATTACTGAACACTACAGGGGTCTAAGGTCACCGGATCCATAAATTAAATTAACGTGTTTATTTTAACATTTTTACATAGCGTTGGAAATTTCTTTTACATTTTGTTACATTGTAGTAATATTTAACCTTTACATTATTTTTAAAACGGATTTATGGAATTATTTAAATTTAGATTAATTAGAATTTTAAAATGTTTGGTATTATTGGTCCTGTTAATAAACTATTATCTAGATATTCTTAGATATACCATTAAAAAAACGTATAAAATTCATATATAGGGTGTTCCTGAATAATTTTCGTATAATTACTTCTCCAAATTGTTTGAACGCGCTTACAGTAGTAAAGCAATTAAAATTTGTAGGTATACCTTTTAGAAATTGCATCAAATAAAATTTAAAATCAAAAACTTGTTAATGGAAATTTCTCAAAACCTGGAGCTGTATTGTGTATTTTTTAATTAGATTAACCCGAGTTTTGGATTTCTTAATAAATACATCAACAGCTTCTGAAAAGGCACAGTTGTAGATGAATACTTATTTTTATTTTTAGAAGCCAATAAAGAATATATAGTGGACATCGTAAAGATACATTTAAAGAGACGTTACTTGTATTTATTAATGAAATGTGAATTTAGTTTATTGTTAACTTATTTTAATCTACTTGTCAAATGTTATTTATATATTTTGTGGTTAAGGATAATTTACTTTTTAGCAATAAATAAACTTTAATAATTTTAGTTATTTTCTATATATACCTACACATTAATCGAAAGTGACATTTAAATTAATCTAGTACAAAATAGGCCTTTAAAAGATACCAAACTTGATTAAATTTTCTTATTTTTCCTTAAAATTTTATATACTACAGTTTGTTACATTTCTAATGTACAGTTACATGCATTACGTTAAAAGTAACTAAATATGTAGTTTACATTATTAAGATTATACCAGTATACATCTATAATTTCAATAGTGATCTGCATTTACTTGGATACATAAATTTATTTGATTCTTTACATTATTAAAAATGTTTATTGATGTTCCTTCTGTTATAATAATTGTTTGTTTAGTTCATGTAATGTATGCAACCTATTTTGAAATATTGTGTTCTTCAAATAACCAAACAAAAAAATCTGAAGGCGAAAGACCTAGTGACCGGGGTGGCCACAAATTCCTACCAATTAAACAATTTCCAAAATATTATTTCAAGTCGCGTCGAGTTTGATTTACAGTGTGGCACGTGGCTCCCTTCTGTTCGAAATATCCATGCTGTAACTCGTCATCATGGAGTTATTCAATAAAAGGTTCCAAAAGACTAGTTTGATATTGCTTAACATTAAAATTTTCATTAAAAAAGATGTAACCAATTATACGTCTTCTTGCAACTGCAATCCAAACCCCTACATTAATAGGACGTAAAGGCGTTTCTATGAACTCATGAGGGTTTTCTGTTGATCAATGACAATAATTCTGGAAATTAAGTAATTGCTAAGATGAAACCAAGCTTCGTCAGAGAAAAAGTTGACATTTAAAACATCATCATTGTTAAGATTATTATTGAACTATTTGCAAAACTGTACGCGTTTCTCGAAATCAGGGGGTAACAATTCATGCCCTGTGTAAATTATATTTGGATCCATATGCAGCTTTTTCATGGCATTGCGGCAACTACTGTAGGATAAACCTATTGACAAGAAGTGTAATTGCTTATAAATGTATATTCCTATTTCAACAAACATTGCTACCTGCTGATAATTTGCGTAAGGATTTATTAGGACTAACTTCTAAACGTTGCACAGTGGTTAATTTGAGTGATTTAGACGCAAAAATTATTTTATTTTATTAAATTGTTACAAATGAGGTATCTCATTACATAGGTGGCTAATTATGTGTTTTTGCGACAATACGAATAATTACAAATATTAGTTGTCTATTTAATAAAATTACCTGGATGACGAATTTAATGAAAACGTAATTAGCGTAGACAACATGATTATCGCTAAATGCGAACTTTTACGTATACATGCTGTGAGTAGAACTGCCATCACCCTCCCAATTTACAAATCAATGTTAACGTGCTATTATCAGGTACTTTATCAGCGGCAACAGACTCTTGTATTCTAAGTAAATGTTCAGTGGTAAGAGCTACAAAGGTTTTTACATCAATCGAAGCACTTGTTTCATCCATTGCTATTGCATCAGCTATAGCAAGACATTATTTTTTAGCATTTGTTAATGCCACTACAGAAGGATAAATAAAATGACCTTTATTCAAAGCTTGTTTTCGTAATTTCGTATCAATGCATAAAGCAAGTGCTTCTTCACTCGTATAAGCTCGTTGCGATTCTTACTGGCGTTTCTTCAGATTTCCGGCATATTTGGATGACTCAGAAAAGGATCTTAACATGTTTGCTACTACACGACTTCTACTTAAACACGTAATAATTTGCGCGACAAATGATAACTATGCTGCAGAACTTGACTCAAGAAGATCTTTGACCTTCATTCGCTTAGCAGCATCCGTGCACTGCTCAAAAGATTTTGACGGTCTTCCAAGTATTTTCAATTGTTTATCCTGACTGCCAGCATTAGAACTTTTATTGCGTATAACAAAATCAATCTACGCCACTTTCTTCCAGCCACGAACGGAATTTCAATAGAAGTCTGTAAGAAAAGAGAACCGTATATAAAAATCTGTATAAGCCAAGGGTAACTGGTCTACTTCGAGGTTAGATTTCTCTAATGACTTATTGTACTAGTAAAACAATAAGACGAAATGTTACATATCTCGACGAGACGCAGCTAACTTTCATCTAATTCTTTTCAGTAATACATTTCCATGTTAAAGTTGGATAAACAAGCGCATACAGGCTTTTTTAGAAGGATCACGCTTCGCAGCAAAAATAAAAGAAAAATGTCCGGCCGGCCCCAGTGCCGCGGAGGCTAGGGAGTGGGGTGTAGTTACTTACAGAAAGAAGATGGTCTAAATAACCATCGAGCAAAATATCGTGGTTGGCAGGTGCAAGTTTCGCTCCCAGTGTCGCTGGAGGAGATCCTGGACTCGGTGCTGACAAGCGTCGAGTGGTCCCGAAACTAGTACAAGCTTTCGCAGGAAAGAACCTGAAATACCTAGAGAAAGGAAAGAAAAACGCTAGTGTCAATCTGGATGTACAAGAGTGAAAACGTCGTAGATTAATTCGGCGATAAAAGTTGAACCTAAAGTTACTCATAGATATTCTGCTTCACATACCTAGGGTTATGCAGAAAAGCAGTGGTAAAAATATTTATAAATAATCTTAAAGAAAAATCAATTACGGCGCAATGGTACATAAATGAAAATAAAAATCAAAGTAAGGATAAGATCAGTTTATTTTCGTTCCAGAAAACAGCAGTCAACATCTGGCAAACGTACAGTTCATAAAAATCTTTTCATTAGGCATAATAGTAAAAATTCAATGAAGTTTTGAGAACTGCTTGCATAAGCAGAATGAATAAGTAAAGTATACAATTAATAGAATAATGTTGAGAACCTCAAGCTAAATTAACATATGTATGCTGTAAAGTTATAGTATCGAGCCTCGTTATCGCACACGTGTTCTGAGGGCTGAAGCAAAACTTAAAATATAGAATTGAAAATGACAAAATTTGAAAAAGGAAAAATTTAAGGTGTTCTTGAACTCGATTACCCTAATTTAAATTAAATGTAAAATATCTATTTGAGATCAAAGAATCTAGAAAAGGAATTAGCAATTAAATTAATTAAATTGGTCGTCGAACTTCACTGTAGTGATGAACGGCTTTGATTTTAAATAAAATATAAATAAATGTTTAAAATTCGTACGAAATTAATTAAATTTAATCTATCCAAAGGACGCCTTTACATAAATCATAACATATAAAAATATATCAAAGCAGTAAGTAAAAGTATCGAAGTAAGTTAATGTTAAAGGGGGCGCGAACCTATACGCGCGGGAACTCCGACTCCCCGAGAGACTTGATGCCACGCCCAGTCTATGAATTTAGCGTCGAGCGTAAATAACTAATCGTTGTATTTAAGAACGGATTTTCCTATTACCAAACAATTAATTTCTGTTTCTAAATTATTAGCAGAATTTTATAAACAAAGTTAAATAATTATAATGATTAATTAGAACTAATTTTATTGTAGCACAAAATAAACTGTGGAAAATAAATATCGGAACGCAAAACACCAGTTCGCAGGTCCCCAAACGTAACGGGCTTACGTAATCTTCGGCGGATGCCAGTAGAAAAGTTAAGATAAACTGACCTGACCAGGGACGTAGATAATCAGTACAAAGGGCGGCCTTGGTATGGAGAAGCAGCGATCGACCACGGCGAAAGGAACCCTCTGAAGCGGAACTTCGGGCTCATCCAGAAGCAATAGGCGTTATAAGCATACCGGCGAATTCCCAAACTTAACGGGCATTTTAAATTTCACACTTAAAACACTAGAAATAAATAAATAAAGAAAAATCGATCAACCAATCTTGCCCATAACCAAGGGATGCCTACTCACCCTAAAAAATGTAGGTGTTTTATCCCAAGAAGCAGAGTAAACCACAAAGGTTGTCGTAACTAGACGGAGCAGAAACAATAACGTGCGTCTTTCAGCAACAACTAACACACAATGCTTTTTGGCACGCGACGGGATCAGATAACAATACTCGCGAATGCAAATCACAAAAGACGAAGTTAGGCAACCCAAAGCGCAACTGAAAATTAACGACGCGAAAGCAGACGCAATCTGCAGAAATTAGTTGATCTCAAAAAAAGAGACTGTTACAACATCATCAGCACCCTGTAGGCTTATTTGTTCAAAATCTACTGCAATAAAGTTTTTCTTGGTTGATGTTTTGATGCGGAACACCAGACGTCAAACAATTTCAAATGGGTAATAAAATATCCATTACTAGAAAACAAATAAAAAAACTATCATGCACACTGTTGCGAAGTGAGCGAATAGGTTTGTTTGAATGTAGACACTGTAGGCTTTTATTTGTCATATAAATTATTAGGACGAAAAGGGACGAACATGTTTAGAAATACTAAAACATTTTCTAGAACGTCCGATTTAAGAGAACTATTGCAATTAGGTAACAAATAAAATTAATATTAAATAGTACATATCTTCAGGATTTTCTACTATTTTGTTTAGAAAAAGTTGACACTTGGAAGGTTGTGAAATTAATAACGTACATGAGCACACGGAATGTAAATATATAACGTTCCAGATGTATGGCGATTTATATATCAAGATTGATAGATAATAAGTCTTTGTACTTTGAGGGTAGGTAGTTAATGAATTCATCTCTGAGGTCATTAGAGTATTGCCATTAATTTTTAATACGTTAATTGGAGAAATACAAACCCGATTTATTTGCGCCTAAATCACTCGAATTAATCACTGTGCGTTGTTGGACATCTTCTAATACTTCATTTGTTAAAACAGTAGGCCTTTTGCACATACTGTCTGTGTCTCTAAATCGTATAATAAGACGATTTACATGCCTTGTAGATGCATCTTCATTAAATTGCAAATTTAATTAAGCTTAAATTAATGACATTAACTTAAGTTGTAATAATTGTATGGATAGAACTCGCTAAATAAAAATGAATGTGAATATAACAGCTGCGAAGACAATTGTTTTTTAATTAAAAATTCAGTAAATTGAGTAGAATCACGTAAAAATAAAAAATTTTGAAAACCAAATTTTCTATAAATTATAATCTTTAAGCTATCCCAATTATTATTTGAAACAGTTTATTTAAATGCTAACATGTTTTGATCTTATAAATAAAAGATCATTTTCAAAGATAATTAACTATCAATAGTCAATCCTTCATAAGCGATACGCCACCTATCCACGGATGTCGTACTTGCGAGATAGACATAGTAATAGGGATAAGTTTGTTTGTTATTCTATAACTACGTATATTTTTAAATTAATTTATTTACAAAATGTCCAAATAGAACTATTATTGCTGCGTACTTAAATGTAATTCATGGATGCGACGCAATATCAACTTATTGTTTCTTTCATTTCCCTCAAACACTAAAAACGACGTCGTGATGTTTAATGGCAGATTTGTAAATTAACGAAAACTTTGAATTAATAAATTACTTTCCTATCTCTCAGAATTTCTAAACGTACCAATAAGAATAAACACAAGAATACACATATAACTATTGCTTATTTGTAAAACATGTCTATCTCGCAGTTTACAAAATTTACCATGACAGCGCTGCAGTCTTAAACGAGATTACCTATAGGTTTGTTGATTTGTCTGCTTTAGAGCACCCTAGCTGACAAATAAACAAACCTAATATAAAATTCAAAAATATTTTTAAAAACTTCTCCTGTCATGTATCAATTAAATCCTACATCGAAAGCTTGTAATTGTGTTTTAATTGAGACGCAATCTTCCGTACTCATATCGTTGCCGGACCCTGTATACAACATACATCGATATTAGTGAGATGTAAAATCTCAATTTTCTATAATAACACTTTCTCTGGTATTCATAAAGGGAAAGTAAAAATAGTAAGCGTTAGTGATTATTCGGTAAATGGTTCAATCTTAAATGACAAGGGGTCGCTTTTTGCGACAGTTTTTTTAACCATCTAAATAGTAATGGCGAACTCGCAATTTTTTAATTCTGATTTAATAATTTAGTTTGCCAAATTCTTTTATATATTTTTGAAAGCGTAAATAGTTATCAAATAATGCTTTAAATTATATTTTAAACTTCATTTCCATAACAACAATGGAGTGTATAACACAAGTGCAACATACGTGACCTAAATCTAATATTGCATGTGTTCTATATCGTATAAGTTCCAAATTTCAGTATTGTTTTTTAAGTGTAATTTTATTACGTTAATATTTATTTTAGATAGAGTGTTTTGTGAAAAATGATGCTTTAAGATCGTAAACAGTTATTTGCCAGTATGTGCAGAAGATTACAGTATATTTATTTATTAAGGAAAACTTCGTATTACATATATTTATTAGTGAAATAATTTAAAACATAGTCGGAAACCAATTAAATACAATTTCAAATAATTTTTCGTTCGTAACCTCACTTTTGTTTTTATGTATGACGTAATTTTTATGGAATTAACAAGAAAGCGGAGATAACAGAAAATATGGATAATTTACGATTTTGCCTGGAGTAAGTCAATTTATTTTATTATATAATACATATGGTTACTAGGAACTAAAATCAGCAACCGTACTTAATTGATGCATTTTAATTTTCATTACTACTCTTTTAAACTGTTGAATTTATCAGGGTTTATATTCAAATAACAGTTTATAAGCCTCCTTAAATCTAGCTAAATTGCTTCAACTTTTTTAAAGTATGATTATAAAGCCTTGAATGTTTGAATATCTTAAATAAGTAGCGGCAAAGTCTACTTTTTAACGTTCAATCAAAAGATAAAGTTATAAGTAAATTAATTAATAAATTATTTTTTATGAGATTAACCTTTCAACTCTATTTACAAATTTTTGATAATTTTTTCATTTTCTGGATTGCATACAATTTGATTTATATTTATTTTTTATTAAGAAGTCTACCCAATAAATTCTTTTAAATATGTATATTTAACAGTTTTACTTGTTTCTTTTTATGTATAAATAAACAATATAAAAAAATCTGCAGAGCTTAAAGTAATACTAATACAAAATAATCATTTAATCGAAGTTGTTAATTATTTATAAGAAAATGTTGAAAAATCATTTTATTTGTTATTTCTTTTATAGACTTAAAATCTTGTACTGCATTTATTAATATTTTTAAAATTACATCAATTTATGATGCTTCACAAAAACATTTAGAAATAAGTTTTAAAGTTCATATGTACTTAAAATTTGTTGGATCCAAGTTGGATAAGGGGAAAAATTTCTTAAATATATTACTTTTTGTTTCAATTAGCTTCGTTGTTTAAGTGTTATAGTTTAAACATGGTTGCGTGTGAGAACCCTTTTTTGAAAGTTCGCGTTTGTAGGATTACGATGACATTCTACAATTTTCCATTTTGTATAGTAGTTGAAAGAGTTTCATTTTTCAACTGTTTTGTGAAAATTGTGTAAATTTTAATTGAATTTTAAGCTACAGGTTCTATTTATGTTTAAAATTCAAAATTTTATCTTTGATTTATAAAGATACGCAACATAATGAAAGTACCAGAGTAATATCAAATTTGGTTAGGATCATAGCCAGGAAATCATTATAGAGCAGGTAAGCTGATTTCTCAGTGGCCAAATTTTGTCATTATTTGGAAATGAAACCACGAAGTTAGGAATTGCAAGTATATTAATTTATTTGGGTACGAGATACATAAAGTTATCTGTAACAGCCAGGGTCGGGGCATTCATCACTCGGGTCAAAGGCCCTCAGAATGAATTTGTTGCTCTCCGGGCATTATCATCTACATAACTCCCTTTGCGTATAAATAGCTATAAAATTAGGCAGTAAAATGAAAAGTGATAGCATATTACAAAGACTTATTGCGGTGTAATTCTGAGGTAATATAATCGCATATTAAATTTCAGTTTCATTAAACTACATGTAAATGAAAACAATTCATTTTCTATATTCTGAAATCCAAGACCTTAAACTTGGTATATACCTTGTAGAGTACTTGCGTGATAGGGAAGAACATCACCATCGCAGTTTCGAAATTTTTGGGATTTTGATTTTTTCAAGTTTCTACTATTTAGATTAAATAAGTAAAATCTGTTTTATTAAGTGTAATTGACATAAAAATGAGTTTTTGCACATCCAGGATTAAAACACCACATTTAGAGCTGCTTTTACAATCTTTTGTTGAATTTATCTTATAAATACTTTCCATAGAAACCATTATTAATACAATGGTAAGCAAGGTAATTAACTAGTAGATAAATTTATCTGGTGATTGTAAAAGGGAATTAATTTTACTTTAAGTTCCGAGGAAAATAAAATAACATTTAATCCCGCATAAACGAAGTAATCCATGGCAACAAAAAATTAACAATTAATAGTATATTATGTACCAAGGGATTAAAGTACAGGTCGTCCGCCATAACTTGGGAAAAAGTTGCAATTCGCGCATGTAGCGTGGGGGTCATGATTATGCTAAGTACATTCAGGGATAAAAGTTACTCGGAATTACTGTCATTCTTACTCTGACATTTGTCTATCCAAATTGAACGTTTACCGGAATATTAAAGCGTTTAATTTTTATTTCGTTGCTTTATTTGCTATTGTTTGTTTATTATTGTTAATTGGTTTGGAGTTGTTGATTTTTGGAAGATTGTTAGCTTGATATTTGTTTCAGTTTATCTATTTAATTAAAAAATGACTGATTGTGTAGTATTACGGTTAAGTTGTGGTGAAGGCATTAGTCGACAATCCCGCGAAATTGTAGCAAATGTATTGGAATTTTTACGAAAGATTTTCAAAAGTGAAGTGGATATTACTAACACCTCTGAAACAGACTTAAAAATTCACGTAGCAGCAGCAACCGGTATATCAAAGACTTCTGTCTACCATATTCTTAATCAATCAAAATGCGATAGTAGTGAGGGCAATAAAATAGTGTGTTCTCCAAAACGTAAATGATTGAAAAATTGTCTGGTAACAAGTGTTGATGCAGATAAATATATAATTAAGAGCATTATTTATAATTTTCATAAAACCGAAAAAGAACGATTACCCTAAAAAAGCTATTGCAAAAGTTAAAAGCTGATATAAATTTTCTAGGTGAGAAAACATCTTTATGGGAAATTCTTGAAAATTTAGGATTTAAATGGCGGCTACTTGACAACAATCGCAAAATATTGCAAGAAAAACCAGAAATTACAGTACTTTGTACGGATTATTTAAAAAAAAATGAAGATATACCGCGAACAACAGCAACCGATTATCTACCGGGTGAGTCGGGAGGATCGCACCAAACTCCAGGAGTGTACTGTACATGTGAAAATAATAAAAAAAACCTCAAATGTTGTTATCCGATTTTCCTTTGTTTTCAAGTTATAGCGTTATTACAAAATTTCCTATCGTAACATT
>JAHWXV010650494.1:0-10583 GCA_024586415.1 Phrixothrix hirtus
GCGTAAAATAAAACAAATAATAATAATAAATTTAAAATATTTAGTGTTTAATTGTTCATAAACAAACGATACATAAATTATCAAAAATGTTCTATTTACATTTAATATATATTGTTTATATCCCTGGTGGAATGCTAAACCATCAAAAATTACTTATTTATTACATATTTATTAATTATCTAAATGGTGAATTTTATATTAATCCATTAGAAGGTTCTATACTACAAAGTATTAATTTTACGTTGATATTCATAAAAACAATGAAGCGACTTAGGTTTGATAATAGGGATTTAAAAGGTCATTAAATTTACCCAATGCTCATGAATTTCTCGTAAAATTTAACCGTGTATCAAAACGGTTTAAAGCAATATAAAATATTTTTAAAAGTCAAATATATTTATAAATATATATTCCTGAAAATGCCTAAACAATTCGTTTACATTTAAAAGAGATTATAGCAAGAGGTTTTAAGGAAGAAAATCATACGCACTATTTTAAACAGCAATTATTGCATTCTTAGCTTTGGGAGTATTTAAAAATCAAATAGGAACCAATGATAGCAAGCTGTATTTAAGAGAACTGTTTGATTTAATTCAAAATATTAGTAAATATAAAAAATTAAATATTTATTAGAATTTAAATTATATTTTAATACATCAAAAGTTCAGCAAACTAATCTAATCAAAAGTAGTTTTTACGACATAGACGAATTTTTAAATTGCAACACCTTCTGCAACTGCGTTATAAACTAGTATAAGTGCATTCATTGATACCTACTAAAAACATTCTTCGGTTTTCTAGTATGTACCTATTACCATAACGACTTGTGTAAACATTTAATGTAATGTAATAGCACCGATTAATATCTATCTATCTAAAAGGAAATGTAGATGTGTAAACTGGTATTTAATAATTTAACTGCATTTCCTCTATATAATAAGTTATTATATTATAATCATCTAAGCCAAACCAATTGGTTTGGCTTAGATGGTTATAATATAATGACTTATTATACAACCAATTTTTGAGATGAAAGAATTTTATATCCTCTATATAATGTTCATTGATATAAAATTGTCTACTCAAATTATATTCTTCCTTCCTAGTGATAAGCTAAGTAAATAGTTTAATTATCGTAATTAGTCAACATTCAAATACAAATGAAAGGCATAAATCGTGAGATACTTAAATTACCATTTCCTATCGAAGACGCGAAGAACGATCTTTCATCTTTAAGTAATTTGAAATATTGTAGGTTAATGAGACTTCAACTGCAACTCGCAACCGGCGATTCGAAGTCAGAATTTGGGAACTGCCAAAACTAATTTCATAATCTAGATGCGAATTAAATATATAAAGTGATTTTTAACTTATATAGCGAATTGTTTCTCAATTATGAATAAATTACTTACCCAGTCCTCGTTATTTTAAGCAATAAATTGGTGTTTCTACACTGCGAACAAATAATCACCTATTATTAAGGTCTAAATTTTAAATATTTTTAGCAATTATCTCCACGATCAGTGTTACCTTAAAATAAGATCTAAGCTGACAAAGTAAAGTCTTTGGAAAATTACCTTTTCACTTTTACCTAATTAGCAATACCTTAAATCAAAGAAATTAAACAAGTGATATTTATATAGGGTCAAAGAGGGGTTTAGCTACTAAGTGTTTATAACACTGCGAAATCATATACAACATTAATTCAACTTCAAAATGAGGGTAATCGAACACTTTAAACCCAATTTAAATTCAATTAGAAGTAATTAATGTTAGTTAATTTCCTATACATCTACACTGAAAACTCTAAAATTAATTTAAAAGCATAGATAATTCATCCATTTGAAATTTCCTATACACATGTATTAATTAAATTTTTATGCTAATTTAGAGTAAAAATAATTTATCAATTTAAATAGAAAGTATTTAGGTATGTAAATAACACACACAAATCATCAAAATATTAATTTATATTCACTTTAATAACCGCAACGGTTCTCCATTCAATTAAGTATTCACGAGAAACACTGCTTAACTCGAAAGATTTTTCTCGATGACTCGCCCAGCGAATTTTCACAATGAAACCAATTCGTTCACGTAAAAGAACATCATACGCATAAGAAACGACAAGTTTAAAAACTCCTAATGGCCGTTCTCAAGAAAATCGCAAAAAGCTAAAAATCACAAGAACAAAGTAACATTCCTGGTCATTCCATTTTAACAAAATTCCTAACACGACGTGTCAGAAAAGTAATAAACATCGAAATGCCCGAAACCAATTTCTTCTTAAATGTACAAAAGCGAACGTAAACGGCAAACAATGCACAGTACTATGATCAATATTGATAAGTTTGGACGGTGTGGACATACGGCGACGGAAGACGGTCAAATATCTAGAGCTTTGCTAAAGCGCGAGTCTGGAATAGGCTTTAAACTTACCTAAGAGGGACGTTTCGATATTGAAAATAAAAATCACACTAATTTTCAACCACCAACTCGAGACTCGGACGCAGCAAGTAAAATACACCAAGCTGAAACGACGAAGAAAGCAATTTCGAGTACGGGGAAGTTTATCGAGATTTATAGCGCTCTTTCGCCATCTTGACCTGCAATGCAATTGCCTAACTCAGAGAATTCACCAATGAAGAATCCAATCTTCTTCGTGCTGAGAGTCGAAAGTTATTCAAAGACCACGCGAAAAGTAATATCAGTTACACGGATTAGCGTGTTGCAGAAGCGAAGGGGATTGAAACCAATTTGACAGAGTGACAAGCTAACATGAAAAAAATTTTACTTCAGCGCATCACCGATAACCAAGGAAAGTCGAAAAGCTGTGCGAGTGCACTCGTCAATAAATTACATTGTGAGTTAAATTCTAGGGTTCATCAAATTAACGCTAACTTTTCTATTTTGAGTAAGAGTATCGAGTTCGCGATGACAAATCATCAAAATATTAATTTATATTCACTTTAGTAATGGCAACGGTTCTCCATTCTATTAACTTTCCACACGAAACATGCTTAACTCCAGAGACTTTTCTCGATGACTCATTTCAACGAATTTTCACAAAGAAACCAATTCGTTCACGTAAAAGAACATCATACGCATAAGAAACGACAAGTTTAATATTATGAATTTATAATGAAATAAAGAGGGGCTCAGTCGGGCATAAAATTCTTTATCAGCAACCCCCTCCTATAAATTTGTAAATAATTACTAAAATAGAATAATTTATAATATTTTAATTAACGCCAATGAAAGTTGTATACGATATAATGGGAATTTGAAAACCTTTTGAAGTTTACTCTTCCCACTTACAGCGAAGTAAACTAGTTAATATATAAATATTTAGTACCTTTTAGATTTACGAAGAGATGAAAAATACAATATTTGGTTTTATCAAGTTCAAAGTTCTGTAATCACGTTTTAGATATGAGATACTTTCACTATGCACAAAATTAATAAATCGGTCATTGGATATTAAATTACAATTAATATATTGAATATCTAGCCACCTTACTTAATTCGAAAATTATTTGTAACTAAGTAACAACTAAATAAATATTAATAAAATAGGTTTTGGTGTAACTTTTATTATAAACTTTAAGCGTTTTCTTTATGAATAATATCTCTTAAATGGATAGATAAGTAAAATAATATAGAAAGGTCAGTCAACTTAGAAACAGATTTATGACACCAAAGTTATGTGGGCCAGACAAAACGCAGCCTTATTCCTAGAAGGAATGAACGCCAACGCTTTTGCAGACTAAATCAACCTCTAAAATCTATTGTACTGAACATGTTTTAAAGCATTTACAAGCATAATATTGAGTTTAATAAAATGGAAATATTAGCAACTGTTTCTATTTAATATCCTTGACTTCAGCTAGATGCACTAGAAATATATAAACATTCTAATAATTTTAACAGAAAGGATAATGATGTTAAAATCAAGAACTCATGGCACCTAGTATTATAAACTACTTCTTAGTTGGTTGATTTTATCATATTATTTTCTTTATCTGTCAATTATAATAGATATTATTGGTACAGAAATTACATAATTTTGGAAACGTTAAAAGTTTAAATAATAGTTACACAGTTTATAACAAAAATCTTTTTTATTACAGTTTATGACTGTGAAAGTTTTAATAAATATAAATGAATATTTTACTAGTTTTTGAATTTAATGCGATAACGAATCATTAAATGACGACTAAGGCTTTCTTTAGTTGCAAGTACAGAAATGGGTGTATTCACTTCACTTCCAGTATGCAATAAAATATGAGCAATGCATAAAAGGTTGTGTGTCCTTCCCTAAAGAAAATAGCATACATCCACTTGCTTCCGCAAGTAACCTGGGTAATATACAGAAATACTAATTTCAAAATTTGCAATTTAGTAAAAGAACAGTTAGGCACAACAGAGCATTTTGCAACAAACACTGCAGATTTTAAGATCACTGAATTTTAGCTTTCATTTAAAAAGTAAAAATTTGTGAAAATACTCCATTCTCTAGGTTAATAGGCACAAAACTTAATTAAAACGAAAATTACTCAGCGGTTAATTAATTGCATTTGACCTGAAGCTGTTTCAAATAAAAGCGCTTTTGCACTAAAATACTTCATACGTAAATTTTCAATTAAATAACTTTACTGACATTCAAATAATAAATGAAGTAAATATCTAAGTAATGTAATTTTTATAAGCAACCGGAGTTGCTTACTATATCCAGAGCTTTCATTTTCTTAAAATCACCAACAAACAGAAATCTAATTGAACGCATAAGATCTGTTAGTTTACACATTTTTTTAAACACTTTTAATGATTTATGTTGCCAAGTGTTTCTAATGTTACGTGCCTCATACATATAGTTTAGGTATCAATGAAACTATTAGTTTCAAAATTATTTCAATTTAATAAGAGTTTTCCAAATATTTATGAAGGTCAACATTAGTCATTGTTAAATAATATTATCGACCCAAACGTCCTTCCGAGCTCAAATTAAAAAAAAAGGTTTGTATGAGTTTCATCGTGCGTTAAAAGGAATTATCCGCATTGGAGATTCAATTCATACAACATAACGTAGATTCAAAATTAAGTTTTAGCGGTATTATGGTATATGGACGATGTTTGCACGGCAATGATTTTCCTTATACTTTTAATAGAGCTGTAAATGTGATTTATTTTCCTTAAGGTTGCTAGTTACAATAAATTTTACTTAATATTAAATCAAATATTAAATAAAATGTGACCACCTATTTTTGATGAGAAAGAAATATGTTAACAACGGCAAAGGGCTTAGGGTAGAGTATCTTCACCATATCATGGAAGAATTCCTATATTTAAGCTTTCAATAATGTTTTATAATACTACATAATTAATTGTTATTATTATCACTAATTACAACACTAATAACTTATTAATAACTTCTGTATTTTGAAATATATAAAGGAAACAAAGTATTTTACATAATATACGGAACTTTTTCTATGCACAGCTACTTGTTCAAAATACTTCCTTTTAATTCGGCATATTTTCAAAAACGTAATTACGCGTACATTATTTAGTTGCATCGGATATTCCTTCAGACGCTCTTAAAGCCTCTTCTTTTAATTATTTCAAAATTTGGGGGCTATTCCACAAAACAGTATCGTTTATAAATTCCCATAAAAAAATCGGTGCCAATTGATACGGGTTCTTTTAGAAATTATTCTGTTGACAAATTTCTGCCTTAGCCATTTCATTCGAAGATACTCCGTGTTACTGTAGCTAAATAATTGTGGTCGCCAAGATGCATTTAACTAATTTTTGGAACTGTTTCCTTCAAAATTTGAAAATTTCTGCAAATGAAATGGCCTTTCATAAAATTCATGCCACTTTTCTATAGTCTCAGAACCTAAAATTCTTCTACTTAATGAATTTGTAACCTGATTCAATGTCACTATCCATGTCCTAAAGATAATAAATAATGTCTAATATATGAAACGTACAGGGTTGCACGACTAACTAAGAAATGTGCATGATTTGAAGGAGAGCATAAATTAGCTATTAGGTAAATTGTAGGTTTCATACGCGAATGTCGAGAGGCGAAGGTAAAATTGTCAAAAATTGACAGTGATTGTTAAATAACTATGTGAAACCTTGAGGTTGGGATCAGAGTTCGAAATCACTCCCAATATAAAAATACCTGCGGTCGTATGAAAAAGGACATACACCAAACGAGGTGGCAATACTAGGCTACCGTGAATTACTTAATTTACTTTCCTTTATAGCATAATTGATAATTTTACATAGCACCCTATTATTAACTCAACTCTACAAAAATATGTGTAACTGTTCCACAACTTAGTGAATAAAATATTTATAAAAACAGAATTCAAATATTTCTGCAAAATTTACCGATAATGCCTTAAATTAACTTCATGTTTAAACTTGGCTGTGGTAGCTAGCTAAACTTCCAATAGGTTCAGTAAAGTACGAAATAAATGGGAATAACTTATATGATGGATCGACTTCTATTAACTCAGGTGTTCCAAATGATGCAAATATTTTTTTCTTATTTGTCTAAATATTTTGGGACACAAAGATTTTACATCGGTGCAATATTTGACTCATATGATCTTCCACTACGGGATATTTAATTCAAATTCTTTGATTCACAATAAAATTGTGCTATTCCATCGCAGTGTATATGTTGGTGATTGCGTGAAATACACTTTTGCTTAGATTCTACACATGAAATTATAATCAATAACTTCTCCCTTTACCTTAATATCAATTTTAATACAAGCGAGGAAACGAATCGTAACACTATATGGTATTGCCCAATTGCACGCAAAAAGCTAAGAAACATGTTTTAAAAATTGTTTAAATTCATGACAAACTAATCATCGAAAGCGGCTCCAAACATATGCAGACATTTGTACATGTAAAACATCATATTCCGTTCAAATTTCTTTTGTAGTATAATATTAGTTCAAACTGCATAATGATAACTATGTCTTGGTCAGGAAGATTCTAAAATATATTAGGATTTCTTAATTCATTAAAAGGTGAACCCCTAAGGTTTAAAATTTTTTTTAAATCTAAATTGACAAAATTTCTCAAAAATGACATCATATAAGAAGTGTCTTTCAATAAGTAATACCAAAGTAGTAGAATCTACAATCATTCTTACAAACTCGTTGAAATAAACCTGAAATCCATCTGTACAAAGTCTATCCTGCATTTCAAGTTCTTCTCACTTCAACATGCTTTTCATGTTATTACAAAATTCTAAATGCAGCCTTTTGTCTACAGGTTTTAGATGTTGCAATGATTACGATCTATGTGGGTACATTTTCAAACCCTTTTTCAGTATTTTAGTCAAGTTTCGTAAAGAAACTCCTAGAATCTTCTTCTCAATCATCTTCAAATTTCCCTTGCTACGTACTGAAAGCTCGATGTTTTGCTAACTTGCCCCAGTTCACAGAGCGCGGCATAGTAGTGTTTTCAATTAAAGGCTAGCTTAATAACCCGCCTCATGTCTCTTTTAGACCAACTACACCTAATACTTCGTTTACAGTTAGTGCAAGCGAACAGCTTGCCGCTGTGATAAAAACCCCCATAGAAATCTTGCTAAAACTCAATTTTGCGAAAGCCATCTTACAGTACATTAGATAGCTGAGCAAATGGAAAACAAAGGATTAGCTTTGTTTGTACACCATCTCGCTCTAATAAGTGACAATATACAAGCTATAGGGATTTTGTAACATATCAGCTGTTATAGAATCCCCATGTCTTTCAGACGCCAGCAGGTGTTACAGAATTCCTACAGTTTCCAGCCGAGCGTAGTGTCATAGAATCTCCGTAACTTTCAGATGATGATTTTTAAGTTTTAAATGTTACAGAATCTTCATAGTTTACAGCCGAGAATAAATGTTACAGAATCCCCATAGCTTTCGAGCGATACTTTTAAGTATTACAGAATCCCCATAGGTTTTAGACGGATAAAACCTTATGTATAAAAAACACCGTGTACTTTTAGACGGTTGCAAGTTTAGGGTAATCAAATTAACGACTTTTTGATCTAAAAAATGGTCTATTTTATTTAAGATGATGGATTTTATGTAAAAAAGCGGTGGGAACTTGGGGGTTGTGCGTTTCTCGCCACGTAAATATATAATTTATAGCTGCGCGAGTTAATTTATGATGCATAGTGATTTTGAAGCGTAAATATAAAATAAATAGATATTTGAAATGTCCGCGGCAAGTATTAGAAATGTACAAAACCGTTTGCAAGTTTTAATTGTATAAAATAAGATTCAATTCCTAGAGGACTCGTCTCAATGGACATTGATATGAATTGTATCCGTAATCGTAAACAAATATATAGGTAGTTAATACATCCGCGGTCAGTTTTAGAAATGTACAAAACAAATAGATAGTTATTTGAAATCGTAAGTTGTAGAAATCCATAAACTCATTTACAAGTTATTTTATTTATAAGCACAAAGGTTTTTAAGATTTTATTGTAAAAAAACATTTATTATATGATAGCAAGTATCCTAGTTATCTCAGTACTGATATATCTACGAAAACATGCATTGCCACATAAAAAATGGATATTTAAAAATTGTTAAATTTTTTAGTTTAAAATCAAAAACGCTAATGATATATAATTAATTAAAAGGTTAAATTTGCATTTAAAAACATAAAGCAATTGTAAAAGGGATTAGTATATTATTTGTTGGCTTCATAACCGTACAACCCTAACCTTAGAATGTTTACATTCACACGGGTTATTATTAAACGTAATATTAGATAGATGTTTAGTTTAAAAAGTACAATCAGTTTTAAGTTTTTATTTGTAAAATCATTTATTATGCGATAGATAGCGCCCTAGTTATCTGAACACTAATATGTTTGCGAAACTTGCATTCTTACATAAAAATAGTTAATTAAAAATGATTACATTTTTTAGTTTAAAATCAAAAAACGTTAATGATATATAATTAACTAAAAGGTTAGATAAGCATTTAAATGGCTTACTAAACCTAAAGCAATTTTAAAAGCGATCAGAATCCTTATTTCTTGGCTTCATAAAAAAACAACCCTAAACTTAGGATGTTTATGTCTACACAAACTACATGGACCACTAAGTATTTTAACATTCACACGGTTAGTTAACGTGATATTAAATATTGATTAGTTTAAAAACTACAATTTTAAGTTTTTTAAAACATCTATTAAAATAATGGGTAATATTGCAAGCACTAAATGATGTACATCGTCTTGGTTAGCATCAATATATGGGGTGTACCAAAAGCCCCATTATCCCCATCTAACTATGCTATATATTTTTTTTTGTTGCATATTATGTTGGGTCGTGAAAAGAATGGCTGGCGAATCAAATTACACTCCGAAGCAACGAATTGGCATGAGTACCTAGACTCATGAACAACCTCACACTGGGAAAATATTGAGAGGGATTCAAAATTATTTCAACGTTAGATTTAATAGGGCAACAGCAACGAAACCAACAATTTTACTTTGGGAGAAGTAGTTATTTGAAACTGGTCCCATTAAAGATAGACCAGGTTCTGGAAGACGAACAACAAGAGCAGATACGTGTGCGGAGGATGCAGGACCAGTGGAACGTTCCCCAAAAAGTCACTGCGCAAGCGATCACAGAAACTTAATGTCCCAATAGTGACATTACACCGACACATTCAGAAAGACTTAGGTCTAAAACCGTACAGACCTTCGTTTGGAAATGAGTTGACAGATAACGATATGCAAAATCGACGTGAAGCTTGTACGGAATTACTGGAGCTGTTCGATACAATTCCCAAACGTGGAAAAGTGATGTTCTCAGACTAATGCGCTATCTACCGCAGTGAAAAAGACAGAAATGTGTATTTCTGGAATAGGGAGAATCCTCATTTCTTTGAGGAACTGGAAGTAAACCCACCCCATGTGATGTTATAGGCTGCAATGTCTGCTACACATTTGATTGGTCCATACTTTTTTGAAGATCCCGAGACTCATGCGAGTGTGCCAGTTAATCAGCAAACTTATATCGCCATTCTATGCGACCGGTTTGTACCGCAGTTGGAGTGTTTGGGACTCCTTGATCTAATTTGGTTCCAACAAAATGGGGCGCCAGCTCATTTCGCAATACGCGTAAAGGAATACCTTAACGAAGTGTTTGGAGACAGATGGATTGGAAGAGGATCGCCAACGTTACCGGCACCTCTGAAATGGCCACCACGAAGTTTGGATCTGACATCATGTGATAATGCATTATGGGGATAAATCATACAGAAAATTGCTTAGAATCGTTATCAGACAACGTAAGAACTAAAAGACGCTGTTCGAAATGCATTTGCTTCTATCACTCCAGAAATGCTGCGGCGCATTTCACATCGTCCCTGGAGGCGAATAATACTGTGCCATGAAAATAACGGTGTGCACACACAACCCCTGGACGAAATGGTGGTTTCTTGTTGCATTTACGACTACGCGATTCTCTCAACATATACATACTGTTGAAAGAACACTTCGCACGGATGTTTGCAATTACGCGGGAGGGGGGGGGG
>JAHWXV010650499.1:0-19404 GCA_024586415.1 Phrixothrix hirtus
GGGGGGGGGGGGGAGTTAACGGACCCGTTTTTATTAGGATATTCATTTCGTCAGTGAAGCATAAGTAAAAAACAATAAGGGGTAAGGAACTTTTCAATAGATTCAACATAATTTTATAAGAACTGCAGACCATTTGGTAGACTTAAAAAACATGGTCTATCTATATTTACAATTACTGTATCTCTGTTTAGTATTTGAATAAAAAAAATAAAAATAGAAATTTACGAAAATTTTGAGAGTAAACATCTCTTCTCTGAAAGAGTTATTGCATAACGATTATTGCTAAAATCTGCATAATAAACTGCAATATCTGTTTTAGGTTGCTCTCACTTTTAACAGAAGACCTCGTTATACCGACTTTACTGAGGTAATAAGTGAAAATGGTTATGAAAAAACATTCACCTTCCCTGCATGGATAAAAAAGTATGGAGATGCTTGGTTTTATGTTGCAGTTCTTCCAGTTAACAAATATTTAATAGTAAGTGATTTTATTTAAAGTTGCAAATACGCTGTTATGGCTACAGTATTTTCACATTGATGTACTAGCAAATTAAGAAATAATTATGATTCAGCACATACCATCACAATAGTTAATATGATTTTAAAATATGGTAGTAGGTTAGAATATACTTTTCCTTTTTTTGACTATTACGTTAAATATTAAGTTGTCACATGTATGATAAAATAATTCAAAATAGGAAAATTGATATTGTATTAAGGCAGGTGTGATTTTTAGCCAGAGTTGTGTATTAGTATAATATACTTAGTGCAACACCAAGAATGGGATGGAATTTCCGGATGAAATTTGGTAAGAATATTCATCTATGTTATACTAATAAATGATCAAAATTTGGGAGGAAAATATTTATTAAATAAACAAAATTTTATAATAATTGTTAATAATGTGTGCTGCGGCCTCTCTCTGATTTACACATTCATTTACATGCCAAGATATTGATTCAATAAGGTGGTTTATCTCGTCTTGGGGTATTGCCTCCCATAGAAGTTGCACCTCATGTCTCAAAGTATCAGAAATCAAAGGAGGACGCTGCAAATTTAGCAACCTTCTACCCATTATGTCCCATACATGTTCAATGGGAGAAAGATCTGGAGATCTTAGAGGCCAGGGCAAAAGATGAATCTGGGCCTACTCAGAGAAGTTCAAGGCAAACCTTGCTACACGTGGACGTGCATTATCTTGCTGGAATAATGGATCTTCTAACACTCTTGTAAGTATGACAGAAGATGTGTTCCAACACTACCGTAATTACCGTTGTGATCTCATATTGCCTATAAGGGAGACCTGCTGCCATAAGTAATGGCACCCCAAACCATAACACCCACAGCGCGGTGTACATGCCTCTCAACTGTAAATCGACGATTCCGCCGTTCACTCCGTATTCTTCTGGCTCTCATACGACTGTCTGGCATTCCTAAACAAAATCTAGATTCGTCACTAAAGACAACACAACGCCATTTAAGATTTCAATGAGATCGTTGACCCATAACTTTCGATTCGGCGATAAACTGTTCTAAGGGTTAAAAGGCGACCTTCTTCACCAAACCATTGGTAACCAACTGCCCAAGTTGAGGAAAATCGTTCTTTAAATGCCAGTTGCCTTAACCGACGATCTTGACGCTCATTCCGTTCTTCTTGAATCCCCAATTCCTCCTTTACGATATTCCTGGTCATCTTCAAACCATGCACGACACACTCGCATTACAGTAGACCGATTTCGATTTACACAGTTAGCAATTTTCCTAACTGAAAAATCAGCATTGCGCAAACCAATAATTCCACCTCTGTCAAATTCGCTTAATTGACGGTAATATCCTTGTTGCCGTAAAAAGTAAAAAGTAGTTATTTTGCTATTTTTCTGTAGTTGATAAAACATCTAGAACACCCGATAATACAATTATGCCTAAACTCGGGAAAACATTTTAATCTTTTTCAGCTCATTCTCATTTTGTTTGCTGGTGAAGAAGTCTCATTGACTATACAGTAGCAATCTTTGATACAAATAAAGATTTAAAAATGGTATACTAAAAAAACGTGATATCTCTGAATACAAGTCATTCGTTAACATTTTTGTATGCACATTATTCCCACATGATCTGCGCAAAGGTTGCTATTGCGTTGGGTGTACAATGCGAGACATTCCAACTTTAGCAAATGAGATGGAAATGAGTATGGTTTCTAAATTCAAACCTTAATGTATATAACGTGCCGTAAAATTATGGAACAGTGCGTTACCAGTAAATACATCTTGGCATATGCGACAAAAGGCGCTTATAAATTATATTACTAAAATATATGTTTGTTGAAATATTTGTAATTAAAGTTTAGACTGTAAAAGTTCATTATACTATTCCACAACTGTAGTGGCTGTTCGGTTTGCTCTACGAATTGCGTTTCTAAATTATAAAGTTTTCGAAATATTTGCAATTGCCTGAGGATTTTGCTATTCATAATTTTAATTTCAATGTGCTCCATTATGCAAGCCACAATTATGTAAAAAACAATAATTTACTGTTTATATTTATATCGTAAAAAAATCATGGAAAACGATTATTGGCAATAATTGTTTAAAGACGCCTCTAAAAAATATGCAGCTTTTAATCATAAATTACAGTAAAAATAATTACTTTTTATCAAGATTTAAATAACACGGTTAGCATGATTTAGGTGTTGTACATAATTTCAGTACAAGTTTATATAAATGTCAAAGTTACGTTCTATATTTAAAATCATTATTTCCATAATCATAATGTAATAAAAACAGGTTTATATACTATATTATAAATCTCATGTTTATAAATAATTATTTAATATTATAATCAGTGATATAGACATTGCAACACCAAGAAGCAGTAGGAATTTCTTAATCAAAGTTGGTGGATCGTTTGGGCTGACATTAAGTAATAATTGATTAACTTTTGACATCAAGTGGTAATGTGGTAACGTAACATTTGACAGTTGTTATAATTTTTTGCTAACTTTTTCAGTCTGTTTTTCGTACGATTTGTTGTTATTTTTCATTGTTAATTAACATTATTTTAGTTGCTGTTCTTTTGTTAACGAGTTTTGTTTGTTTGATCATGTCTAGAGTACGGCACAAGGATATTACCGTCAATTAAGCGAATTTGACAGATGTCGAATTATTGGTTTGCGCGAACCTGGTCTTTCATTTGGGGAAATTGCTAACCGTGTAAATCGAAATCGGTGTACTGCAATGCGAGTGTATCATGCGGGTTTGAAAATGACCAGGAATATCGTAAAAGAGGAACCGGAGCTTCAAGAAGAGCGAATGTACGTCAAGATCGTCGATTAAGACAACTGGCATTTAGAGAACGATTTTCGTCTACTCAGGCAGTTTGTGACCAATGGTTTGGTGAAGAAGGTCGCCTTGAAACCCTTAGAACAGTTTATCGTCGAATCTGAAGTTTTGGGTTAACATCATATCGTCCGCAACTTGAGCTTCCTTTGAGTACAGAACATTGTCAGCAACGGTTACAATGGTGCAATGAACGATTTCATTGGAATCTTGTATGACGTCGTCTTGTCTTTAGTAACGAATCTACATTTTGTTTAGGAATGCACGACAATCGTATGAGAGTCATAAGAAGACGAGGTGAACGACGGAATCTTCGATTTATAGTTAAGAGGCACGTACACCGCACTGTGGATGTTATGGTTTGGGCTGCGATTACTTATGGCAGCAGGTCTCCCTTGGTGTTCATTCGAGATAATATGTCATCACAATGATATATTGCGGAAGTCGTTGGAACACATCTTCTGCCATACTTACAAGAGCGCTCGAAGATCCATTATTCCAGCAAAATAATGCACGTCCACATGTAGCAAGGTTTTCCTTGAACTTCTTTGAGCAGGCCCAGATTCATCTTTTGCCCTAGCCTCCAAGATCTCCAGATCTTGCTCCCATTGAACATGTATGGGACAAAATGGGTAGAACAATGCGAAATTTGCAGCGTCCTCCTTTGACTTTGGAGGCCTTGAAACATGGTGCAACTTGCATGGGAGGTAATACCCCAAGACGAGATAAACCATCTTATTCAATCAATGCCTCGGCGTGTAAATGAATGTGTAAATCAGAGAGGCCGCACTACACATTATTAACAATTATTGTAAAATTTTGTTTAACTAATAATGATTTTCTTGCCAAATTTTGATCGTTTATTACTATAACATAAGTGAATATTTCTACCAAATTTCATCGGGAAATTACAACCCCTTCTTTGTGTTGCAATTTCTATGTCACTGAGTATAGATGTATAGGAAGGGATACAAATTTAAGTACAATTTAAAAATTATTACTCGAAACAGCTGACTTTATTCCTTACAAAAAAACTATTATGAAATAACACGAAAATTAATATGATATAAAATAAACAAAAAAAGTTTTTTTGTTAAGGTATGCATTTAGTTATAATCGATGTTTACGTAAAAATTTACAAAACGTTTTTCGAATTAGATTAAAAATTTTTACATATTTGTATTTACTAAAGGCCTGTTTGTATGTTACTTATATCCCCGATACACAATTTAGACATATTATTAATAACAACCTTCACTATTTGCAAAAAAAATTGTTAGATTTTATTGAAATAGTATTTATTTTATTAGATTCTAGTTTTTGATTGAACTTTATTTTAGACAGATGACCAAGGTAAACATTCCATCTTTAATTATTCGCTGTCATTTGTTTCTTCATCATGTGTATACTGGAGTGTAGCTTTTGAAACTTGGATAAATAGTGATTGTGAGGTAAATCTGGACTTGTTAAAAGTACAATTATTAAATATAATCACCAGATTCATAGATGAATAAACTTAGCTGTTATGGTTTTACATTATACTTTTCTGTTGTAGGTGGGAAACCTTACAAAGAGTAGTTTTATGCACTGTTTATGTTATCATCATTCAGTGTTTGGAGGAATGTATAAAAATGCTACAAATAAAATTGATGTTGTAAATATATTACAATTTATGTATAAATTACCTTGTAATAAAATAGCTTATATGAGCATTTGTCTTATTTTGGGCATTTATTGCATTGCTCTCTGCTTTATGGTTAGAAAACGACGACAAGAGGTAGGGTTTTTAAAGAAATAAAATATCTTTTTTAATTGTGGATTCAGATTAATTTTATAGGTGACAACGTCAAATATTATCGATATGTATATTTGATTATTATAAAGACTGGATGTCAAAATTTAGCCGGAACTAGTTCTAATATTGGCATAAAAGTATATGGCGAAAAGTCTGCGAGCATGGTAAATAAATTTCAATGTTATAGTTGTATAATATTACTACATATATATTATAGGCCCATGTGATAAATTTTCCAGATCCAGATAAATTATTACTACAAAGGAACAGTGAAGATTGGTTTGTTCTAACCACTAGAAATCATTTGGGAAAAATTAAATATATATTTCTATGGCATGATTCAGTTGGAGTTCGACCATCTTGGTAATTGATTTTTAATTGTAAATTTGGGACCAAGCCTGTTTCTGATTAAATTGGGAATTTCATTTAATATCCCATCGTTTTAAGTTTGCTTATTTCCATTTATAAATATTATGGTTGGCATTATTTATAAAGGCAGAACAGTTTTAGTAGATTCAAAAACTTAGAAGCAAAATAAGAATAAACTCTCTGAATATAACAAAAAATGCCAAATTCTGTTTTGTGTTCTGTAACAGTTTGATCTTGAATTGTACATAAGAACGTTATGTTTTGTCCATTATGAGTCTAATAAACGCTTCTAAAATATTTTCATTTTACTGTTGAGAAACAAAACTATATATAATGTTTTTCGTCTGTTGAGATAGAAAGTATTTCATTAATGCTATTTTTTAAAGGAAGAAAATGTTTCTTTTCTGTCCTTTTATGTCTTAAGTATTTTCTGTCCTCGTAAGTCAAATAATTTCAATGCTACCAGATTGCAATTCAATCATATTAAATATTTCATTTGTGTTTAACATTTAGAAACCTTTTAGGCATCAAAAGGTAGGTAAACAACTATCGTGTATCATTCGAACAGAAAAGCATTTGCAGCCCTTAGTTTTATTTCTCTCGCTTAAGCCCATTTTCTACCCTTAAGATACAATATATTATAGGGAGTCTCAAAAGTCTTGAAATATTTTAAAATGACATATGGCAGAAACTAATAAACTTATATTTCTTTATTAACAAAAAATGTTGTCCATTCGAACTTCTGGCTTTCATTAATGAAGACCCTTCGAAGTACACGGGCTATAAGAAAAATTTCCTCCTGAATTTTAACTTTGAGTTTGTGATGGTCACCGAAAAATTGTTGTAGATTGTCAGATTTTGTTGACGTTATGCGCATAATAAACAAAATCTTCTTCTTTTAAATTTGCCGCTGTATGTTTTCAGAAACGTGTGGTTGGCAGGACAACGGGTAAAACAAAATAAGAGAGTTTCCTGTCGGATAAAACACGAGAGACGCGTTTTTCTATGCTCCGTGACGATTGGGAAATATGTAATCAAGTTAAATTGACAGTTAAAGGTGATTTTTCACATCTGGTGAATTTTGACGATATACGAGGTACGACAATTAAGTAATGAGACTGATTTTTTTGCAAGATGTGGCAACCCTGAAGCTTACGCAGGTGCTCCATCTTTAACCTTGATCACTAAGCTACTTCTAGTCCAAGCGGCACATTGATGCGGCCGCTAAGTCGTGAGTTGTGCTGTAATAAGGGAACACGTGTTTTTGTCTCTCATTACAGAAATGGAATCGCGCAACGGTATGCCATTTTTTTTGTGTTAAATTGGGTCAGAATGCGACAACTTATAGTAAGCTTCAGAAGGCTTTTGGAAATGAGGTTATATCAAGAGCTCAAGTTTTTCGTTGGCATAATATTTTTATGAAGTCAGAACAAATGTTGAAGATGAAGACCGCAATAAACGACCATCAACCTCACGGACTGATGTCAACATGGATAGGGTGCGTGAAATCGTTCGTAATGGTGTTCAAAAGGATCACCCAGACAAAAAAAAGTTCGCATGTCAAAATCAAAAGTGAAATGCATGCTTGTGTGCTTATTGGATTCCAAGGGCATTGTTCATAAAGAGTGAGTGCCCCTTGATTAAACAATTAACCAATATTTCTGCAAAGAAATTGTAGAAAGACTTCGAAAACGAGTTCTCTGTGTCCGTGCAAACATTGCTGATAATTGAATTATTCATCACAATAATGCGCCATCCCATACTGCACTGTATGTGCAGCAATTTTTAACCTCAAAACGTATTTCAGTACTACCATAGCTACCTTATTCACTCGATATCGCTTTGTGCGACTTTTTTCTATTTCCAAGAGTCAAAATGTTGGTCAAGGGACACCATTTTCAAACAACAGAAGATGTCCAAAAATCTGTGACGAGGGTCTTGGAGGACATTCCAAAAGAAGAGTTCCAGAAATGTTATCAGCAGTGGCAAAAGCTCTGGAATAAGTGTGTGCAAGCAGAAGGAAACTACTTTGACGGAGATTACACTAAAGATGACTAAAAACATAAGTGATATTTTTTTCACATCAGTCTCATTACTTCATTGTCGCACCTCGTATATAATTAGCACTAATTCGTCGCAAGATCCCTCCTCGCGCGTGACAGTTAATACAAGCGTAGATTGTGTTTGAAAAAGAATTGGTCGTGTGCGTGAATTCTTTGTTTGAAGTGTTTAGGTGTATGTAGGGGCTCCGCATGATGTAGAATGTCGGAATTCCAGGCTTGAGAGATTGAATAGCGTATCTCTGGGGATTGACTTGCCTTTTTCCACCCCGGTTGCCGCTTCCTTGGACATATTACGTCCTTCTGCGGGTGCGGTAATCCATAAATAAATTACGATTGACGACTCTGGTCGAGGGCAATCGAGAAGCCCGGTAAAGTGACGAATAAAACTAAGGTACCCTTTTATAATATTGTTCTTTTGCTTCCTTATTGTTGGCCTGTGAAACGCGTAAGCGAATTGTCAACGTTTATCGGGGAGAATTCAATTTAGGTTAACGTTCCAGCTGCCAACCCTTGTACAGGCCAGCTTAAACCTTCCCGTTGCGAGGGGAGCCCATTAATACATACTTTCTATCCAGATCTTGGACGCATACCTGCATTCACTGTACCTATTATATTTTAACCCTAATTTTAGTGTTTAGTAGATTGATTAGTTTTCCCCGTACCTCTTGAATCAGGCCACATTCAAGAGACGGAGAAGTTACCTGTAACCTTTTTGTATCCTGCTGATTTTGTGTGTATGCTAAATAAGCCATTTGTTTAGCAATAGTTATATCGTATTACTCAACTAGACTTTTATTTTTGAACTTAGAATAAGTTAATAGTTAATACTTTATATTTCAGGGGATATGTGTTAATTAAGGTCCCTCACGATCTTAATTTATAGTAATATTTGAGGCTCTAGTAAGAGGCAACCCCGGGAAAAACTAGCTAGAGGTCACGGAATCGTTTGTCTCTGTTCCGAGGAACAGTTCCATCCTTTGAGCGGCTCATCTGGATCAGTGGCGCCCCCCTTATATTTCGACTCCTTGTACGCGTTCCCAACGTTTTCCCTTAGAGCGTGGATGGTGCTGGTGAAATTTAACAGAGACCCTCCCTCCTTCGAGAAGATAGCGGGACATCAGTACCGTAGTTGGGTGTAACGCTTAACGCGTTCGTAACAAGATGTTTCCTTTAACGTACTTCTACAGAAAGAAATCTAGTGGAGATGAATCGAGGCTCCTTGGAGGCAAATTGATATTACCCCTTCTTGACATTAGTCTTTTAGGAAACAGTCCTTAAAGTGCGGTAATTGAGGCATTGGATATGCGACAGATTACTCCATCCTGTTCGAACCACGGTTATCAGTGTAATCTAGCCGTTAGCACAACTCTAATACGCAATATTGATTAATCATTGCAATATACCGGATATATGCGGATTCTATTTAACTTTCCTTATTCCTAGAGATTCGAGGACGATCTGTCCGACGTGCTTCCGTGGTGGATCCTACATATTGAAACAGTTTTAACTAACATAATATCATGGTAGCAATTGGAGCCTGACTGTTGTGTAAGCAATAATGCTATCAAAACAGATGTCATGCGGCAACTAATGAATTACCGTTTTGATACACGAAAGGAAAGTTGTTCACCCGTAAATTTCTGCACGACTAGTGAATCTCCTAGAACCATTCTCGATTGCACTACTTTCTCCACCCTGTTGCTTATGTTATATTGCGTGTAATATGACCAGCATATATTTAACAATATCTGGGACACCCTTTTTAACGAGTAAATTAATCTCCAAAACTATAATAATAGTTAGATGTTCTAGACACCTATTTAAATTTCCTTTTATGATTTTAGATGTCAAATATTTCACATTTAATACAATTTAATCCGTCATATTCAAACGTCTAGGATTTTTAGATACTTCACTTTTCGTTCATTGTAACATTCTACAAATCAAAGATCATTCTCACTTAGTTTTGCAACCGACAATAACTTAAATATCACAGGTGAATAGTAACGATACTGTTAATTGTGTTTAATAAATAGTTATTTTACACTTTTATCGTCTTAAAAATTGTATTTATTTTGAGTTATTAATCAACATCAGTAATTTACAATGTGCTGGTTTCTTAAAAACTGACGACTTATTTTACGGTATGAAATACTATTTTTTAAGTACCTCCTGTATTTAGATTCATATAACAGTTCTTTGGTGAAGATAATTGATAGTTTTGTGGACTCCGTATATCAATCTTTTGAAAACACCTCATATCTAAAAGATGTCAAATTTAAACATTTTAATTGGCAATATTAAATTAAACCTTTGATTATTGTATGTTTATTTTGAAGGTAGAGAAATCCTTATTTCATGAATGTGAGTAATATCATGAATTTTTAGAAGTCCTAGTCAACTATTCTTTCTCTTTAAAATGCAATTGAAATTTTCACCTAGCAAAATACATAAGAATGTTATATAGATAAAAAACATATTTTGAATTCACAGTTGATTTTAGGCTGTAATATGAGTTTTCTTAAAATCATAGTTTTCAAATTATATACGATTCCCGTTAGGAAGTTTTTGAAGGAACGTGTAAAGGGTTTCACGTGTCCTGCTTCACTTTTGGTCAGAAACTTGGTTGATGTAGACATCATGGAAAAAATGTAGTGCATTGAAATTTAAAAAATTACATTTTCGCTATTTATTAAACTGATCTCAAATCCGATGAGGTTTTTCCCATTATTCTGTAAAATTTTGAAGTACTAAGTGGTAGCAATTTTAATAGTTCGTTTTGGGATCATCCGATCAACACCTTCTTCACTTCGATCATTTCAAATGAATTTAATCTACGAATATTGATATGGTCACCCATTTTAGCGAATGGAAATATGCAATACAGGCTTCAATTTATCTACTAATGTATAAAAGTGATTTTTATTCATCATTGTAACCCAGAAGTAATTACCAGAGTCAAAAATCTCAAATAATTGAGCAAGCTAAATTTAAAAAGAAATCTAAATTTATCTATATGAGGGATGTTTATAAATTAGGATAGCGATTGCAATTTTTACCATCAACAAATTGAATTAAATATTGCAGTGAGTGTAAATTTTTAAAGAACCAATGAATTACCGTGTATAATGAAAAACTATCGAGTTGCTAGATCAAACTCATATATTCTGAGTGGGCTGTTACATTTTTCACTTTTGAAATCGCTATGGCAGGGTAACCAATGGAGGGAGGGACAAGCCAGTAGCCATACACGCGATCTCGGTTCTGGGAAAGCTAGTCATAATTGATCGCTTTACGGGGGAATATCGTGCATTCTGTGTAAAGCATTTTCTAAAAACAATGCTTTATACGTGGTTGTTCGCCTCATGTTTCGTGCGTATTAGCAGTTACACGATTTAGATCAATGTCCCAGCGTCAATTTAATTAATTCGTAGATTAGACATTTTGAGACAACCGGTTCCACATTAATCGAGAAAATAACGGGACTACCACAATGTTAGAGGACAGCAGAGAACGTTGCGCAAGTTAATGCATCTGTATGAGAGGATCGGACCTTGTCAACTCTGAAGCGGTCAGCCGCTTTGATGATATCCAGAACAACTCTACGTTGAATATTGAAATTATATTTGAAATTGCAAAATTGCAAATTCAATTAGTGTAATATTTAAAACGCACTGATTTGCTTTTAAGAAAAGTTTTTGTTGACACAATGCTCGAACGTTTTACCATCTTTGATAACGTAGTGTTTTCGGAAAAGGCACATTTCTATGTAAATGGACATGTTAACAAACAAAATTGCAGGTGTGGAGCAGAATCAACGTTCAATCGAAACATCAAAACCCGTTCCATTCTTCAAAGGTAAAGGTTTGGGTGGCGATGTCTTCAATTGGAATTATCGACCCATACCTCTTTGAAGACATACGCTGTAATTCTGTTACAATCAATTCTGCAGAATACATCAAGATGTTAAGGCAATTTCCTCAGCCAGGATTGCAACGATTCCCAGGGACGACGGCAAGATTTGGTTGCAACAAGTCGGAGCAACCTGCCATACGTCCTATATGTTTTTACCGGTGATTAAGCAAGTGTTTCCTAATACGCCGATATCGCGCAGAGGCGATATCCCATGGCCTCCCCGTAGCCCTGGCTTGACACCCCTGATTTTTTTATGCAAATATCTTAAGTCGGGTATATATCAATAAGTCAGGGACAATACTTCAACTTAATGAGAATATTCGTCTAGCGGTAGTCAACATACCACGCGCGTTGTATCATCGAGTTATCAAAATCTCCGTGCCCGATTCGGAGAACGCCATAGTGGACATTTGAACTATATAATTTTAAGACGTAATTTCCTTTGTGCCTACTCTTAGTTAAATAAACATTCACGTTTATACGACTTTAAATGAGATTGTAAAAGTGCAAAATGTACTGACTCAGCCAGTATATCCTATTATTTCGTGTTCGTTTTTATCAAATCTTTTGAAAATACATATGCATAAATAAGATATTTACGTTTGTAGTATTTGCGAACCCAATTTGTTCTTTAGTTCGTACGAATGAATCAGAATAATTCTAGATGTAAATTTACGTATGAGATCCCATGGTAGATAAAGAATAACCTTATTTTGGCTTATTAACTTGATGTGACTTTGTACGCTTATTGTGCACTGTGTGTCGGCGATGATTGTAGTTATTTTATTTATCAACAGATATCAGTTAAATAATCCATTGACATCGCTTCATGTTACGCAGTCATCGGTGTTGTGTATCTTTAAGTTTAGTTTATAATAATTTCTATTTTGTCTTTAACAATGTTTATCCGATTTTTAGTCAACACTTGCTCTGTAAGTTTCTAACTTTAATACAAGGTACAGTTAATTCCAAAATGCTAGTGACGCTCGCAAATATATATGATTTTACTATTTACTTTAATTATTTCAAGGTGGTTTGTCACAGGTATCATTTCAATTTAGAAGAGTCGTCCCATTCGCTGTCTAGTCAACATAATACGGCCATGTTGGAAATTGCAACGAAAAACTTGTAAAAGGCTTTTTGTTCTTAAACAGAGATTATTAAAATTTCCAATTAGGGCTAGCTACGGTTATGTATCATGTTAGGGTGCTACTTAAGATACAGTCAAACTAGTGATAGAATCCAAATGAAAAAATTCAAATTTGGCTACTGACAGAGGCTATAAGTAATTATATAATTAATTCATGTGATTTACAACCCAAAAAAGGAAAGACACGCCCAAAAGTGTTTTGAAGTAAATGACGAACTTTTCAGCAATTCTTGTAGAGTTTTATTTAAATATTCAATAGAATATAATAATGTCACTTTCATAATTGTTATTTTCTTGCCTATACTTAAAGAACCGATTGAAATTTTGTAATGCTCATAGCTTACCCTAATTAAAAATTTAAATGATTGCACGTTATTGTACTTAAACAAAAGGCTTAGTGGGAGTCAAGAGCAAAACAATGTGTAACGTATTCGCATTCTTTAAATGACAATGGAGGACCGGGATTTGCTTTCCCTTGCACTCCGACGAAGTTGTTCCATTAATGCTTTGGTTTATTCTGCTGATGAGTAGCATCCGGTTATGGGCATGGCTTTCAGGATTCCGCCCCAAACGCCGCTACGATGTCCGGGAAGCAGGCCAGGATTTTTACGATGCCTTTACCGAAGCTAGTGGCGTCATTTGTGGCTTCCAAAATTATGACTGAAACTTTTGTTTGTTCACTGTGTTGAACAGCGCTGTACTTGGTTGGGGGAGGACGGCTGGTCCTTTCACTGCCTCCACGTAGAAGAAGGTGCTTCTAGGTCTTTCTTCGACCGTTGTAGCTGGCTCTTTGGGTTTCTTTAAGCGTGGAAACTTGGAGCATCCTTTGTAGTTAGCGGCGTGGACACCACCGCAGTTGGTGTAGGTGGGCGATGCTTCGCCCTTTGTCGCAGTCGATGATGTGGTGTGTCCCAGCACACTTGGCGCATTTTGAACCTGATTTGCAGCACTGCTGTGAGTGCCCAAATTGCTGGCATGGGTGGCATTGGATTGTGCCCTTCGTGCCTTTTCTGGGCGCTTCCACCCTACCTTTGATGTACAGGACCTCCACCAGGTTGTAAATAGCGTTGGACGCTGTCGATTTCTTGATCTCGACGAAGTTTAGCGGAAAAGGAGTTTTGTCCTTCCCGCTTCGTATTCTTTTCACCACCATTACTTCAAAGTCTTTCTTAACCAGATCGGCTTTGATTTTGTTGTCGAAAATGCTTTTAGGCAGTCCTATGACCACTACTTTCAGCGGTTTGCCTTCCGTTAGAAGGTACGTGTGATAGGGAACTTGCCTATCCTGTAATCAGATTTGAACTCTGGCTGCATTCTAATCCCTACGGCCATGTTGGTGGCTGCTTTAAGTTTAATTCCGTTGCTTTCAAGCCGTTTTACCTCGCTTCTTTATTACGAAGTACTATGGGAAGTATCTTCTTCACCACCTTCCTCGTAGTGCGGTTTCTTGCTTCGGTTCTGAGTCTGAAAGAGCTTCGAACTGGTTGCTAGACGCCATTTTGGTTAACGGGCCAGCGTCGGCTCATCCTGCAGGTATCTTAAGCTTTTTGCTCTTGACTCGTCTTCATTGTCTTCCGTGGAAGAGTATTGCATCTCTGCGTCCAGAAGATTCTTGTCAACGGAGATGGTTTTTACTGTTTTGCAGGATTTGGGCTCTTCTTGGACGGGGCCTGGGAATTTTGCGGTGCTGTTGATCTATTCCATCACTGCCCACTCTATGCGATCTTCGTGGTCCAGATGCTTGTACCTGGGGTCATCTATCTTAGCGATGATTTCATCTGGGAAATATCCCATTTTCTTGAACGCATCACGGCAGTTGCCTTTTCTGAGACTGGCCAGTACGGACGCTAACATAGTCTCAAAATCTGCCATCTTGCTGAAGATTGCTAAACGCATAAATGTGCAAGTTGCTTACTTAAAGCACTAGGGTGTACTGTACCCAACCCACCGACTCTAGGAGCAAGGGGCATAAGGTGAAACACACAGAAACTTGAGAAACTAGGAGGATGTTTGTACTCGTTCGCATATCAAGCCTCTTTCCATCTAAAACAATGTGTAAGTTGCTCTGCCATGACATAAATGCAAAGGAAAATGAAATTGTCCACTAGTTGTCAGGAATTATAATGCAATATTAAGAGTTACAAAAGGTTTTTTTGTGATTTTGTTAATTGAATCAGTGAACACCTTACAGTAACTAGTGGAAGACTACTTATATACCAGAAATAAAAAGGCTGGCTTGGACAAGTCAAGATTTATTGTGGTATTTATTATTAATTTTATTCATGTGGGATAAATTGATACATGTTTGACGAAGGCTACTACTCTATAAAATATGAATAAGAAAAGAGCAAATAATGAAATCAGTCTCAAAGTGATACAAATCTATTGTAATACGAATTTATGTAATTATTTTTCCACATAATCACCATTTAGTGGGATACATTTTTCCAAACGCTGAATTCATTTTTCCATTCCGTCCATGAAAAAACTTTCTCCTTTACTATTAATCCCTCTCCTCCGGCGAGTTAGCGGCCGCCAGTACTGCTGTTGGGCGTAACGTCAAACGCGCCCGTGACAAGCAATGCGGCCTGACGTGATGCAACAAAAAATTGTAAAATTTTACAGTATCTTCCCTTTGTCAGATATTCGGTATAAATGATTCCCTTTGCATCCTTGAAAATCATGGGCATGACTTTCTGTGCTGACGGAACTCTTTCAAATTTTCTTACATGTGGAGAACAACAATCATGACATTCAATTGACTGCCGCTTACTTTCGGGATCATAATGATGAAGTCACGATTCAGTGGTGATGCTCAAGAAGTATCTCCTTCACGTCCATACTGGTTAAGAACATCTTGATAAATGTTTTTTCTTTGTTCTTTCATGTTATGTGTTAATTGTCGCGGGACCTATCTGGCGCAAAGTTTCTGTAATTTAACATCTAAACATTGTGCTGAACTCTTTCTTGACTAATACCATGTGCCGAGCAATTTTACTTTGCTTTATCCGGCGATTTCCTTCAATTAGTGTATTCACTTTTCTTTGATTCTTGGCATGCATCACTGGTATTGGTCGACCTGATCGATTTTTATCAAACACCTTAATTTCACCTCTGTTGCAAATTTTTGCATGTCTAGCTTACTGATGAACATTCTTCACATCCATATAATTACTACCGTAAACGGCTCGCAGATGCTTATAAATTTCGATAGGGGTCACAACCTTCCAGCATTAAAAATTTTATCACCGCTCGTTGATTCGTACGCATTTCAGAAATCGAAGTCATGATAAGTAGCACTGTTACTCAACGGCGGCGCTGCTCAGGCAACTGAAAATGTGTGTGCGCAGAATAGATACTCGGGGCTATCGACTGCAGATAACGACTCGGCTCTATCTCCACTACTCCTACACTGGCGTTTTCCGAGACCTTAGTTATCAATCAACCCTCATAGATTGTTGGACAAATTTGTAGTTAAGATTGTTCAGTAGTTTCCTTTCTACAAAACCTGAAAGTAAAAATATTGAAAAAAGTTATGTTAGATACTGTTTCAAAAATTAAGATTGTGACTCGTATACAGTACAATAAAAGTTTATAAAATTTGAACTCTAAATAAGCGTTTAGTTATAAAACCGCTCTTGTTCTTAAATAGTACTGTTCATTACACATTAATTAATTAATTTAATTAACGTGTAATCAACATAAGAAAATAATATAGTTTAGTTAAACAGTACTTAAAGGTTATAATATTTTCTTAATATTTTCATTTGAAATAAAATCAAGTGTTAAGGTTGTCACAAGCTCGGTGGCGTTACGCCTGACGACGATGCTGGTGTCCCGCCAGCTTCACAAAGGAGGGGTCCTGACAGATTTCACCAGTACGTCCACGCTCTAAACATCCGTAATTACGTACAAATGAAATGTTTGAAGTTTGGTGGGAGCGCCACTGCTCCTTATTGGCCGTATAATGAATCGAATGAATCAAACTGTCCTTCGGAACAGGGAAAACGGTTCCGCGCCCTTTCAATACACTGTCTCTGACTTACCTCTTACCTAGGCCCTTTCAAATATCAGTATGAATTAAGACCGTGGCTGACAAACACATATCCCCTGAAATACAAAATAATCGCATTTAACTTATTCTAAATGTAAAATGGAAGTCCAATTGGGGAATAACTATTTAGCTATACCTAAAGAAATGGCTTATTCAGCATAAACAAAAACAAAAAAGGATAGACAGTGTTACAAGCAAACTTCTCCGGCTCTTGAATGCGGCTTAATTCAAAAGTTACGTAGAAGTCTAACCAATCTACTATAAAATGAACTTATTATCTAAATATTATATTCACAATAAATAAAGATATGCCTCAATAGTTAGGACAGGAATTATGTTCTGACAAGCTCCCCTCAAAACGTGAATGGTTTAATCTGGGATCTACAATATTCGGCAGCCGGGACTATAAATTACACCTGATTCCCGCCGATACACGTTAACACACCCAATACGCTCTCACAGGCAACCAATATTGAAGCAAAGAATGTAACAAGAAGTACCTTTGTTTTGGTCGACGCGTAACCGGACTAATCGCTTATCCAAACACACCATAATCGTCGGTCGGGAATCTTATACGTTACTGCTTTCGCAGGTGGACTCATATGTCCTATAAAGCGGCGAACGGGTGGAAAAGGTAGGTAGTTCCCCTGAAACCCATTACTTGGCTTGTTAGGGACCGGAGATTACGCCACACTTACTCACGCGGAATTCTCGCACTCACCCCGGAAACTTCAAAAGTCACTAATACATGGCCGATTTCCATAATGTACGATCTACGTGTGTTTTAATGCCACATTGCGGTGGCATCACGACGAGTAATTACAAAGTATTCACATTCGTAATCCACAAGAGTGGAATCGCTTACAACTGTCACTTTTTTTTCTTAATTTACTTGGCAGCGAAAAGAAACCCTCTCTCGTTTTTTATTCCGACAGAACCTATCTGTCCTTGTAGCCCTAACAACCACGCATTTACCGTAAACGTACGGCGGTAAATTTAAATATTGGCGCGGGACGCCAACAAAACCTGACAAAGTTTCCATTAGTGCGTGGCTGCAGTTAGAAAGGCGATTCTAAAGAAACCCAGGCCAGCTCAAATAAACATATTGCTAGAAGCCATAGGAAGTTTAACGTATTCCGTAAAAGACAGAAACAGACAAACTTTTAAAACTCTTAGACAGGACTGGTTAAAAGGGCTTTGCACAAATTTCGTAGTCATGGAAACGAAAAGCTATAAAAGATCCTGCGCCACCAGAAATCGAGGTCTTTGGGTTCCAGCTTTAATTCTATGTAGTTATATTAAACAAGTGTTGTAAGTCCAGTATCAATATATAGAAATTGATTAGTTGGTAAATAGTTCTTGATAAATTACTGATACAAGTCCAGCGAAGACGTTATTTCCAAAATTAGCACAAGGCAGTAAAAATACACGACCCCAGATCAAAGAAAATTTGGGTAGCTCGATTCATCAAATTCGGCAAGAAAAGCACGCAATAATCTAACTTTGCGTGCTTGATAAACGTCATATTTACTTAAGAAAATTGGACCTCAAGTAAGTGAAAGTTTACAAACATTATTAAAACAATGAAGAAATAAGATTTTCATTTAAATAATTTTAACAAGACTTTAAATTTTATATTTTTCGCTTAAGTTACTAATATTACGCCGAAAATTACGTAACAAAAGTTAACGACCTGATATTAGAAAAATTGTTAATTTTTAGTTTTAAATTTTCATTTTTAATGAAAACGTGTATGTCTTTTATTTATATTTGAAATAATAAATATTTGTTTAAACTTTAATCTGGTTTTGGCGGATGCAAAAATAAATACAAGTACGCAAGATACAGTTATAGGATAATCCCATGTACTCTCGACCCTTTTAACAAATTGACAGATGGAAACCACCTTTAAAATTCGAAATTTTATAAACAGTTTAAAATATTATATGCATTGTTTAAAGATAACGCAAGCAATCCAATTAATTATTAATAACAAACCATAAAGCAACGCAGTAAACAGTACCATGTTACATATTTATTTTTAGGTACTGTGAATGGATACTAATTGTTGATTTACAAACTGACACAGACTATTACTTCATGGTAGATAAATGGTTTTGTGTAATTAAAAATGATAACCCCGGAGTCACTGTAAAACCTTCTGCTAATGTACATGATCGAAAGGCGATTTTAGCCGGCAAATTTAACAAGAGTATTTTAAGAAGGTAATGTACTTTTAAGTGTACTTTGTACTATATTAAAGAAACTTTAATTTTAGAGAGTCTTACCTAGAAGTTATAACTATAGTTTTATCAGTTGTTTTAACTACACATACTTTAGTTTTGATAATGTGTGATATTTTAAATTTTAGTTTAAATTTTGAACAGAAAGTATTTTTAACATCACTTATAAGTTCTTTGTTATCTTGCAGTTTACATTTGTGGTTTATTATGATGCTCAAGTAAGTCTGATTATGAATATTTACAAATATATTATATGAAATGCATATTTCTAGAGAAAAATTAAAAGAACAATTAAACATTTTTTGGTACCTGGTTTTAATATATATTCGTATATTTTTAGTCTATTATATTTGCATTTGTAGGATTTTAATTATATCCTTAATTATAGTATGCCTAACGTTTTTGGTAATAGTTGGAATTTGGTCATTCTATTTCACCATTTCAGTTTGGATAATTTCAACAATTGGCATCCTTCTACAA